>PVJC01001102.1:0-10001 GCA_004026665.1 Murina feae | reverse complement strand
GGGGAATAGAATAGAAACAGAGGCATAGAAAGGGAGTGGACTGACAATTTTCGGGGGGAAAAGGGTGTTAGGGGTGTGGGAAGAGACTGGACAATAATCATACACCCATGGAGGAGGACAGTGTGGGGGAGTAAGGGCAGAGGGTGGGGTGGGAACTGGGAGGAGGGGAGCTCTGGGGAAAAAAAGAGGAACAACTGTAATAATCTGAACAATAAAGATAAAAAAAAATGACCACAGCCAACACAACAACACAATAGCTGTCAGTGTTAGTGAATCAAAATTATATCTATTTTTGTCAGTTCAGCAAAAAATACAATTTTAGGTGTGCTGCAGAATTTTGTTAATTAGCTTATGTGTGCTCCGAGATGAAAAAGGTTGAAAATCACTGCAATAGAGGATAAAGTTGGAACAAGATGGTCTTGAGCCTCAATGCCAACTTTATGGGAATTAGAAGAAGTTGCCCTTACTCATCTGTAAGAGAACTACTGCCCTCAGTATATAAACCTACAGTGATTATAAAGGGGGAAGCACTCCCACTACTGAGCAATGCTTTACAATTGAGCCATTGGGTGGAAACTGGCGACCTGAAGTGAGAAGGAAGATTTGTGCCAGGTTATGAAGGCCTTTACCAACCCACCTGGGGATTTTATCTTCTCAGCACTGCTCTCTCTTTTTCGTGTCAGTTCAAGGCTTTAGTGTGATGCTGGCTTTTAAACCAAAGTTAAGAAATGCTTCTTTTCATAGACACCGTGATTTGCTCTCACGCTTCAACTCCATGACATCCCTGAAATATACCCCTGCTTTTCCGTTTAGTGGTATATGCAATTTATCTGTATTTAGTATTACAGTGGTAAGGGGAGGGAAACAACCCGTGATTTCTCATGTATATTTCATGAGAAATATCTTCAGCAGAAGGGAAAGTCTCTTAAATCTGGTCTCTGGCACTTCTCAAGCTGCACATTACATGGTAAGTTTAACACTTAGCCCTAGGGTGGCAAGTGCAATATAACACCACTACCCACCTACATCTGTGCAGAAAATGAGAACTGAGAATCACTTCTCAACTTTGGTCCCAATGTAAGTTTTCCTCAGATTTTCCTAGATTTGTTCATTTAGGCACATAGGTATTCTGTGATCCTTTCCTTAGAATATTAAACCACACAAAACTAGCATGTTATGTTATGCACCTGCAAGTCAACTGTTCAGGTCAATGCTTTGAAGATTGATTGGCATAGATAAATGCTTTTATTGAACACTCTTGTCACACTGAGTCTTTCACCTGCTTTCTATTTTTGTACCTTTATCAATAGAATTTTCCCTTTGGTGCCTTTTACTCAGAATCCTTCAAATCTCCCAGTCCAGTGAGAGGAAATAAGTAGGCCTTACCATCAGGAAGATAAAATCAGCAATAGAACAACCACTATAGATCAGTGGGTGCCTTTTTCTTCTGACAATATGCTTCATTTTGATAACAGAAGGATTTGGCCATCTTGCTCAACCCAATTTAAACCTCACAGAGGGTCATAAACTAGTAATGAGAAACTGGGTTTTCACAGTTGCATCCTGGAGGGATTTTTTTCCAGCCCTAATCTGTTCCTTTGGTCATCAGCCTCTGAATAGTAGCTTTTCAATAGCCCAGCTATAGATGCATGCATCGAAAAGTATAGCTTCTGTGGGTTTCCTTTTCTAATGCGCAACCAATAAGAATTTTATTATTATCCACAGCTTCCCTTTTCAATGACATTGTGTCACATAGTAAGATACCTGTATGGACACATGAATGCAAGAATCTGGCACGTGGATTTCCTAGGAATCTCTCGCCTGTTGTGCCCTCCAACTGAGATGAATATGGATGCTCAGGAGGAATATATGACCTTTTATAATCTCAACTAATATTTAAGTTCATGTGCTGAAGATATGGATATGGAAATGTAGGTGTGTCTCCTTCACTTAATATACCATTTAGAAATTCATGACCACTTCAAACAATGACATGCTTCAATATGAGATAGGAAGCAGTATTATCTCTCCAGTGCCATTTCTTGCTCAAAAAAGTCCTCCTTATCTCACCTGAAATGATCTATTACATTGATAGAAGGCACAGTCAGTAGCTGCTCCTTCCCCCACTAAGGTTACAATTTTTCTGGACAGGAACTTTTTCTAATGATGAGAGACATTTAATTGAATATTAAAGCTGAGCTTTGGTATGGAGGCTAGAACTCAATCTTGATACAGTGAAAGAGGAAACAAACAAAATGAACAAAAGATAAAATAATAACCACTGCTATCTTAATTGATTGTGAAGTGTAAAACTTTGTCACAGATTATCACCTGTTTGGCAGTTAGATATCTGAGAGTTGGCTTTGCCAGGTACAAAATGAAGGGAAATATTTCCTTTCAATAAAGAGGGGAAAGACATTCTACTAGGCAATCATTGTCATCATCCCAACCTCAACTGTCATTTTTATAGAAACCAAAAGCTCAAAATCTGTAGCTCATTATTACAAAAGACAATTTAGGCTGTAAATTTTGCAGGTGTCTTGAGGTAAGATGCAATCTGCATTAATTTAAATACTCCTGTTTATAATTATGCCTATGATGAGCTCAGGAGAACAAAAACTACCATGAAACAAATACTGCAAATATAATTAAACAAAAATAAAGGCTCTGTAGACTCAGCTTGCTTCAAATTATTTAGCTAAATATGCACATTCATATTTATATTTGTTTACTTAGAGTTTCTTCCTCATGGATTATTGCAGCTCCTTAATTTGGTATTCTTCCATAATCATGCATTTCCGCAAATCTCAACTATTCCCTGAAGTTGATAACATTTTCCTAATGTTCTCTGCATCTGTGCCCATGACTTTTTAGCCTGTACACATTAGTTTCACACATTAGTTTGTGTCTTTACCAGAATTCTGCCTTTGATCTTGTCCTCTTGTTTTCCCTGGGCCTTTCACTGCAGTAGAGGAGCACTCACCTCTAGTCCTGAATTGTCAGCCTCAGCTCTGCCTGGGTGTCTTTGGACCTTGACACTGAGCATGTCTAATGCTGTACTCATTATGTCTGCCCTTCCCAAACCTGCTCTAAGTTTCGCCGTCTTAACGTTGGCTAATGATGTGATGATGAACTGAGTCATTCTTCTCTTCCACTGAACTTCTAAGTCAACTCTGTCTCCAACAAAGCATTTCCTTGCATTTCCCAGGTCCCTGTGCAGTTCATACTCTCATCATGTCTTGTCTGACGTTGCCTCTTTTTGATATTCCTGTTGTCAGCTCATAACCCCTTAATTCCACACTCCACATTACTATCTGAGATACCTAGAAAACAAATACAATTCTGCTGTCCCCCCATTTCAAGTCTGCATTTGGGTCTTTTTTGCCTATAAGATTAAATACAAATTTGTCAATTCATATCTCCACTCACACACATCGGTTCCCAGGCCTACGCTTGGCTCCAGCCACTATTTCCTAAACATCAGCTAAACATGACCTTCTTTTCTTTTCTTAATACTGTTTTCCCTGCCTGAAATGACTTTCCTTTTCTTCCTTCATCTAGCAGGTTTTTAAAAAGTTTGTTTACTAAGGCTAATTAAAGTTTATTACAGACTTTATTTTTATTTTGTGTAAGCTTTTGGGTAGAAAGTTTAAAAATGCTATTGGCTTATTTTCAGAGTCAATTTGACTTTATGTACATTAAAAGCTTTGCTCTTTGAAAGACCTTGTTAAGAGGATGAGAAGGTATAGACTTGGAGAAAATATTTGCAAGCCACATATTCAACAAAGAAGCAGTATCTAGAATATAGAAAGAACTATCAAAATTCAATGGTAGAAAAGCAAACAATCCAGTTTAAAATGGACAAACGATATGAAAGGGCATTTCACTGAAGAGGACATAGGGATGGCAAGTATGCCCACTGAAATTATTCAACATCATTAGTCATGAGGGACTTGCAAATTAAAACTAAATAAGATTTCATTACACAAGAATGGTTGAAGTAAAAAATAGTGACAACACCAAATGCTGGTGAAGATGCAAAGAAAGATGATCATGCTACGTTTCTGGTGGGAATGTGCAATGGTATAAGCCATTCTGGAAAAGAGTTGGTAGTTTCATTTAATCCTGTTGATGCGATTATGGCACACGCAGAATTATACTCTTGAGCTTTTATCCCAGAGAAATAAAAACTGTTTATACATATCCTATATACAAATGTGCATAGCAGCTTTACTTGTAAAAGCCCCAAACGGCTAACAACTCACATGTTCTTTCACAGGAAAATGTTAGACAGGCGGGTATATCCTTATCAAGAAACGGGACTGTACAGCAACAACAAGGAATAATTGGTATCTGCAACCACTGGATGAATCTATGGGGAATGATGCCAAGTGAAAAGAAGCCAGTTCTAAAACTTTATGTACTATATGAGTCCATTTGTGGAACATTTTTGAAATGACGTTATAGAAAAGTAGAACAGATTAGAGATGGTCAGAGATTGGGGTGAGGTGGCGGGGGGGGGGTGGGGAAGGAAAATGGGTGTGGTTTATAAAAGAGCAATAGCAGGAAGAACTTGCTCTATGTTTTGACTGCAACAATGTCAATATCCTGGTGGGGATTCTGTGCTATGGTTTTGCAAAACAGAGTTACCAATGGGGGAAACAGGCTTGTTGTTTATGATTTCTTTAGAACTGCATGTAAATCTACACTTATCAAAATAAAAAGTTTTACCAAAAAAGTAAAAACAAACACCTAATGGTAAACATTAATGGAAGAAAATATATGTGCAATTTTCAAGTGAGCAGCAAATACACGGATAAGTAAGACCAAGAATATTTAAAACTTTACCCATTTAACAGAAGTCAGGAAAAGAGAAAAAAGAAAGCAAAAATAAGTACCTAACTTCCTATATATACACCTACCTTGCACACACATATACCACTAGAGGCCTGGTGCACAACATTTGTGCATTGTGGGGGAGGGGGTCCCTCAGCCCAGCCTGCACCCTCTCACAGTCCGGGACCCCTCAGGGGATGTCCACCTGCCAGGTTAGGCCCGCTCCCCATCATCACCGCTGTACTCACCAGCCATGTGTCTGGCTTCTGGCTAAGCCCCACTACACCTGTGGGACCACACTGACCACCAGGGGCAGCTCCTGCTTTGAGCGTCAGTGTGCATCATAGCAACCAGTCGTTCTGCTATTCAGTCGATTTGCATATTAGGGTTTTATTATATAGGATGGTGACTAAAAGTATATAATAAAATCAAAGTTTGTTCAATAAATAGAAGTGTATTCAGCTCACATATCGAAGGACAGAGAGCTCCTTATAGATTTCACATTTTCTAAAGGAGAAAACTGAAGCGCCCACAGCCTAAATGACTTGTGGGTGTTCGGAAGTAAATTGGATCCAGGGTTCAGGCTGAAACCCCATCTCCCTAATTCCCATGCTCGCATACTGTAAATAAAAAAACTTTTACCCCAGAAATGAACTACTCCACCAAATACATCCCAGTAGACTTCCTGGCCTGCCTTGTGATATCCTCACATCATAAAAGAAGTGAAATGTGCCTGAAAATGGAATTACATTTTTCTCCAGAGTAAAGGCTCTTCAGTATTTCAAAGGTCATTTATTTTTCAGTTTTGCCACTTTTCAATTTCTCAACATGTGGCTGAGGGAACCTACGCTGAATCTAAAACTGGTGAACGTGATTACTCAAGCAAGCAGCCAAGGTCCTAAGGTACAGCCTTCTGAAGCCAAGTGCTTCCCCAACCCTCAGGGGCAGACAGGAGGGGTCTGATCCTCCAGGGACCTCCACCCTGGGCCCCTGAGTAAGACAACATCCTCAGTCATGTGATCATTAATGAGAGGGACCAAGAGACCTATATCTTAATTAGTATAACAGACATATAGCATTTCATTGTACTTCATGGATATTGCATCTGTTCATTCACTCATTCATTTCCACTTACTTATGTATTAATGTATGTATTTATTTATTACAGATGGAAGGTTGGTGGTCACTCTGCAGTTTTTCCAACAGCATGTACTCACTTCATGTCTCTATGTCACATTTTGGTAATTCTTGCAATATTTCAAATTTTTAAAATTATTATTACTTTTGTTATGGTGATCTGTGATCATTGATTTTTGAAACATTGCTTATGCAAGGAAGAGTCATTTGATGCAGCTGACTTCACTGTTATCTTGTGATACGAAAGACCCCACCTTTCAGCAACCACCACCTGGGCCAGTCAGCAGTATCAACATCAAGGCGGGATCCGCCTCTCCTGTCCCCCACTGAAAAGATTCCAGCTCCACAGAAGGCTTGGACAATGGTGAGCGTTTTTCAGTGATAAGCTGTTTTTCAATTAAGGTAGGTATATTTTTAAAGATATAATGCCATTGCACACTTAATAGACTACTATAGTATAGTGTAAACATAATTTTTACAAGCACTGGAAAACCAAAACATTTGTGTGACTTGCTTTTTTGTGATATTCACTTTAATGTGGGTGTCTGGAACCTCAATATATCTAAGGTACACCTGCATTCTTTGTCTTTTTAATTGTCTTAAAAATAAGTAAATCATCAATTCTTGAGGCAACTAGACTGGGTTGGAATCAGCAGACCTAGGTTTGCATCCCATAATTGCCATTTCTTAGCTGTGTGATCAAGAGGAAATTATTTCTTCATCTGTAAGACATGGAGCTATTAAAATTTCCTAAGATTGTGCTATTCACTGAGATATGAAAGCCTCTGGCCTTAACAGTCATTTAATACATTTTTATAAAATTGAGTTTGAATTATTTTGAGAAGACAAATGTAGCAGTAGGGGGGAACTCCTTGATTACTATAAAATTATTTTCCCATGAAATTTCAAGTCAAGTGTTTTTCTTCCAACTTATATCTTTCTGGGAATGCTTATCTAATTAGTGTGATTAATAACATCTGACAGTTTTAATAGATGCCAGAAGATGATATGCTGAGCAAAAGAGCTGTCAAACTGGAATAACTGTCGAGACAAAGCACTGTTATAGAATGAAGGTGGAATAAAGACACTGAACCCAACAAAGTCAGAGTTTTCTGTTCACAAGTTCAGTGAAAGAACTATTAAAGCATACACTTCAAGGACAGGATAATGGACTCTAACAAAGCACATGTTATGCAAGAAGCAACAGTGAGCAAAAAAATCAATAAGCATGTCATCCAAATAAGCAGTTGCTATAAAAATACTAAGTTATGGTCATTATAAATAAGGAGGACCTAAAATACTAGACAAAATTACATGGAAAATGGAAGAGGGATAATTAGAATTAAATTGTAAAGGACTTTATATCTTTCTTGTATTTGAAAAAAATATAAATTAAGTTTAGATTTTAGAAGTCAAGTACAATATAAAATTTTAAGGTTAACCACTGACAGGCTAGAAGTAGAAAACAACTTCTTAACTAGCAGAAGGGAAATGAAGAGTATAAAGAAAATTGATGAATCTCACAGAAAGCAGAAAAATTACATCATTCTCTTCACTAACCTCTAACTGAATTCTAGCACTTGCTTCAATTATAAATGTTAGGACCAAATCTTAGAAGTATTAACTCTTGTTTTGGTTTGGTTTTGCACTTTGAGGGAGGAACAGAGTAGGAATAAGATTTAAATAGTGAACAAGGAAAAGCAAAATGCGGAGCTCCTTGGCGATAGGAATCCAGGTTATACATATGTGTAACCTATACATAAGGAGTACTCATACATGTATATGACTTCAGAGCTTGTTTAATATACAAATTCCTGGCCTTCCTCTCTAGAAATTTTAACACACTTGGTGTTGAGGTACATTTTGTCTTCTGCACCATGAATTACACACAGAAGGAACAAAACACGGCTTGAATGGGATGGATGAGTGGATGGATGGATACTTGAATGAATGAACTAGAAGAAAAAAGAAGGAAAAGAAGAGGCAGGCACCGAGAGACAGCGGGCAGGACTACTGGTCTTGGCTAAGTGCTGTGTTCTGGAGGTCAGACACCACTGTGATGGGGACCCACACTGCATTTCCACCAAGGTAGACTCTTTAATGCTGGAAAGACACATCATATAGCATACCTTAGGGATGCAAGCAGCTGTCAGGAAGTCTCACATTACTGGCAACCTTCCCCCAAATAAATAAATAAATAAATAAATAAATAAATAAAGTAGGAGATGAAGAGGAAAGAAAATGAGGCTAAGAGGACGGTTGAGATTGAAGAGGCCTCCAGTCCTGCTCACCACCTTTCCACTTCCCTTCCCAGCTCCTCACCTCAAGAAACACTTTAGTAGATGTAAGCACAGTTTTAGGTAGACTTGGCAAGGGAGGGGGCTATAGATTTTCCTGAGAGTAGCTTCAAGGTTGAGAACTATTTTCTGAGTACTGATACCAAGTTCCGATTTTGCTTGCTGACATTTCATTTAAGAGCGTTTATTAGCGACAGTTGAATGGATTTTTCTTGCACTTATATACCACATAGGAAGTGAAAAGGGAATTTCCTATGACATTTGTTGCATGCTCTATTTGATATTTATTGGAGTCGGACTAGAATCTACACATGTTAACATAATCACCTCATTACGAGGCCATTTATTGCTAGTTAGCCACCTTACTTCCTGTAGAGAAATAGCATGCTCTGTGCGCAAAGGCTACTAATGATATAAAAAATAGACATAAAGAAAATAATAAGTTACTGCCAGCTCTGCAACTCACTTGTTTTCTTAGTAGCTGCTGGGATTGTAAGAGACACTTTTATTTTAAAAACCAAAAGGCAGATATTCAAGTATGTCTAATATGGGCATGTATAATAAGACAGGGCATCATGCTGTTGCTACTTAATTTGTGATCCCCCCTCCTTTGAGCTCAAACACTAGAAATGATAGGGATTATTTAACCCAGAAATATCAAGTTTGATGAGGATGATGGGTGTTCTGGGTGATGATATTATGCACACATTTCTTAGTCTTATAGCTCAAAATGAAATGTTCAACTTCGGTCCTCTCAGACCTCCAGAACCCATGCAGAAGTTCTTATCCTAACCTTACAGGGGGTGAGAGCCTGCCTGCCATATCCTCCTCTGAGGGAAGTGAACACACCCACACTTCTTACCACTAAGTAGCTGTGCTCTTCCCATACTCACAGGTAATTGACCTGGTGGTCAGTACTGGACCCAAAGAGAGTTGATCAGCTTATAAACTGGCCCGCGACCTATAGCCTAGCATGAAAAATGAGCTGGGCCAATGAGATTCACCCTTCCAGGGTTTCAAAACACGTATGCAGAAACTAGGAGGAGGGCAAGAAAATCAGCTGATAGAGAAGGGAGAGTGGAACAGATCGAGAGAAAGAAGCAGTGATGTTCAGCTGGGTCCAGTTCTTGATCCAGACTCCTGGGAGAGCTATCTTTGCTTTTCCTTAGTGCACCATCCTTTACCTGAAAAATGTTAAGAGACCTCTTTTTCTCCCAAGCAAACGTATCAGGTGAGACAAACTCCCTTCAGAATGCCAGAGTCAGTCAGCTTAAGATCCACAGATACATTTTAGTAGTTTGAATCTCTGAAATTCTAATATCTGGCTGTTTTGATCTACAGAAACACCAATTTCATGTGGTTCAATCTGATATTATGCCCTATGTGTGCCATCTTGGGCATGCATACAATAGGGGCCCATCACCTTTCAACAGGGAGCCCAGAGCCTCATGTCTGCCATCTGGCCTGTCAAATCATAAGCTTAACTGTGTCATTATACTCCCCTGAACCCTGCTGTTTCATGTCTCCATAAAGTCATTCATGCCCTTCTCTCTGACTGGAGTGCTAGTCCCTAGCTTCTCTACCGGTAAATTCCTATCTGTCTTTCCAGATTTATTTAAAACTAGGGGCCCGGTGCACAAAAATTTGTGCACTCGGGGTGGAGGGAGCCCCTCAGCCCGGCCTGTGCCCTCTGACAGTCTGGGACCCCTCAGTGGATGTCCTATGATGGCC
>PVJC01001101.1:63749-101517 GCA_004026665.1 Murina feae | reverse complement strand
GGCGCTTCTCAGCCCTGCGCTGAGAGACGCCAGGTCTCTGTGTCCCACGATATTTGCTGTAAGCAACGCTGAGAGAAACCCGTTTTGGATTTCCTTCTGATGCTAGTCTCTGGGTGTCTGTGGGACCTCCAAAACTCGTCTGGAGCTGGAGTTCAGAGCCGCTGGGGACTTGTGGCTCTCTCTGTTTTGGAAAAGAACCGCGTCCCCCCGACGCCAGCCCTTCCCCGAGCCCGTGCGCGCGCCTCCGTACCTCTGTACTTTGCTTCCGCTGCTGCTCTGAGTCTCAGACTCTTCTCTGGTTGTAGGATTTTCACTCAGCCAGCCGTCCTGTGGGTGCGAGTGGTGTCCGTGTGTTCTTTTCGTGGTTTTTCTGAAATAGTTTTTCACAGCTGCATATACGGTGTCTACCCTATGCCGCCATCTTGTTTCTCCCCTTCTTCAGTTTTTGTTTGTTTTTTTTAACCCTCAAAACATATATTTATTGATTTGACAGAGAGAGGAGGGAGAGAAAGAAACATCAATGTGAGAGAGAAACATCAATTGGTTGCTTCCTATACATACCCAAACCAGGGGTCAAATCCACAGCCCTTTTGGTATACAGGGCGACACTCCAGCTGAGCCGCTCGGTTAAGGCTGCTTCTTCAGTTTTGAAAGTGGTTTATTACCTGTAGTGCTTTGTAAAATTAGTCATTGATTCATTTTTGGGAGAGAGGATGTATAGAAAATATACAAAAAGGAGCTACTTTAAATTCTTATTACAGGGAATCTCAAACATTGCTGTATGTTACTTTTGTTTTAGTACTTTTTAACATACATGTACTTTACAGTTATTTATTTTATTTACATAATATTATAGGGTACAACATATGCCAAAGTTCAAATAACTTTTATAAACTTTATCAGCCTTATTTATGTTTTAAATTTACTTAAGAAATATTTGTACATTTGAAACTCATTTTTAACTAATGCCTTCTCTGGAATTTTCTCTTGATCTGATAGATAACAAGAAATTAAATTTTGTTTATTTTTATTTTTAAAGAACATTGATAACTTGATGACTCCAGAAGGAGTTGGCCTTACCACTGCCTTGCGTGTTCTCTGTAACGTGGCATGCCCACCACCCCCTGTTGAAGGTAATATGGCTATTATACTTTTAAAACTACTAATTTTTAAGCCTAGTATGAATACCATTTATTAAATAAAATACTCAAAAATCTTAACTGATTATTAACATACAATTAATCCGTTTTCTTTTCCTCTTATCTTATATAAAGGTCAACAGAAAGATCTGAAATGGAATCTTGCTGTTATTCAGCTTTTTTCTGCTGAAGGAATGGACACCTTTATTCGGGTTCTGCAGAAATTGAACAGTATTTTGACTCAGCCTTGGAGGCTCCATGTCAACATGGGGACTACTCTTCACAGAGTTACTACTATTTCAATGGCTCGCTGCACACTCACTCTTCTTAAAATTATGTTAACGGAACTCCTGAGAGGTGGCTCCTTTGAGTTTAAGGATATGCGTGTTCCTTCAGCACTTGTGACTTTACACATGCTCCTGTGCTCTATCCCCCTCTCAGGTCGTTTGGACAGTGATGAACAGAAAATTCAGAATGATATCATTGATATCTTACTGACTTTTACACAAGGAGTTAATGAAAAACTCACAATCTCAGAAGAGACTCTGGCCAATAATACTTGGTCTTTAATGTTAAAAGAAGTTCTTTCTTCAATCTTAAAGGTTCCTGAAGGATTTTTTTCTGGACTCATACTCCTTTCAGAGCTGCTGCCTCTACCATTGCCCATGCAAACAACTCAGGTATCACTTCCATATAACATGCATCTTATAAATGACTGCAGTAACACTTTTTTTTTTGAAAGCCAGTGATTTTGTTAAAAAACAAAACAAAAACAAAACCTTCATCCCCGTTCCCTAAAACAGACATAAAATAACTGGATGAGGGTGAGATAAAACTGAAGCAAGTTGGTCATTAAGGAAATATGAGGGTGTCATTTAAAATAAATTTTTGTTAATGTGAATTCTATTATGCTGTTATGTAAACTTGTACTTTTGTTATTTTTAAATCTCTTTTTTTCTCCTTTAATATGTATTAGAATTTGCTATTTACTAGGTCACTTCACCAATGGACTCTGTTCTCCTGACTGCTAACCTGAGAACAATAAGATTTTTTTAAATGCTTTGAATTCAAGCAAATGTTTAATTGTATAATAGATGTTTTAAGCACCTTAACTGTTTTCAGTATGCAGTAAAGATGTTCTTTTCATAATAGTTTTTCCCTGAACAGCTTTTTGTGACTATAAATAAATATTAAAAAAAATCTGCGAACACATACATTATACTTTTTTAACAGGTTATTGAGCCACATGATATATCAGTGGCACTCAACACCAGAAAATTGTGGAGCATGCACCTTCATGTTCAAGCAAAGTTGCTCCAAGAAATAGTTCGCTCTTTCTCTGGCACAACCTGCCAGCCCATTCAGCATATGTTACGGCGTATTTGTGTTCAATTGTGTGACCTTGCCTCACCAACTGCACTTCTGATTATGAGAACTGTGTTGGATTTGATTGTAGAAGACTTGCAAAGGTATTTTTCATTTTGCATTAAATTTTTTTTCAAGTTATTCTTGACACATATATATTTTTTCACTTAGAATTTGGAAACCACGGTTTAGAATGCTCAGATAAGATTAGCAAATATACACCACATCTACACAAATACACATATACATATACACACACCTATATGAGTATATTTAGATTATTTTTAATGAGAATATTTTATTTCATTATTTCATGTGCAAATTGCTTGGAAGTCCTTGATTTTTGGGTGTTTGAAATGTGAACCATAAAGAACTCTGATTTAAGAAAATATATTATTGGAAACCTAAATTTACAAAATTTTATAATAATTGTAAAATTCCAGAGAAGTTTTAATTTTGAAATGTTTTATACAAGATTGGTGTAAGTTGATATGTGTTGAAAAACAAGTATTAGTTAAGTAATACCTTAAAATTAAGAACTTTGTTTATTAAATGTATTGATTTTATTTCAGCACTTCAGAAGATAAAGAAAAACAGTATACTAGCCAAACCACCAGGTTGCTTGCTCTTCTTGATGCTCTGGCCTCACATAAAGCTTGTAAATTAGCTATTTTGCATCTAATTAATGGAACTGTTAAAGGTGATGAAAAATATGCAGAGATATTCCAGGATCTGTTAACTTTGGTGCGGTCTCCTGGAGACAGTGTTATTCGCCAACAGTGTGTTGAATATATCACATCCATTTTACAGTCTCTCTGTGACCAGGTATTTATAGTTACTTTATAAATTGTGTGTGTGTGTGTGTCTAAAAGCTGTTGATGTAACTCTTAGCTGTGAACAAGGACCTTTCACTTGTTTTATTCTCCTGCTACTGTTTAGGGAGAGGAATTTGATTAGGAACCAACAATAAAATGATTTGGTGCTTCAAAGCTTCCTTTGGGTTTGTTTGAAAAGCTCTTTCCTTTTCTCTATGAAATTGTATCCTTGCACAGTTGCCTTATGTGCTACAGTATTTTGGGGGGTTAGTTTTGTCTGGTATGTTCATTTTCCTTCTAAATTATATTAAACACTAATTCATTCTTGAATTTTGTAGCTTTGTGATTAGTTGAATTAATATCATGGTTTCCTGTTAGGGCAATTTTTTTTTAATAGATTAAAAATTTTTTTTTTCAATTACAGTTGACATATGGTATTATATTAGTTTCAGCTATACAACATAATGATTAGACATTTATATAATTTATGGTCCCCCTGATAAGCCTAGTACCCATCTGACTCCATACATAGTCATTACAATTTTATTGGCTGTATTCCCTTATACTGTACTTTATATCCCCTGACTTTTTATAGGTGGCAATTTGTGCATCTTAATCCATTCCCCCTTTACACCTGTCCTCCCAACTCCCCCCATCCTTCAACCATAAAATGTTCTCTGTATCTGTGAGTTTGTTTATTCCTTTATTTTTGTTTTGATTCCATATGTGCGTGAAATCATACAGTATTTGTCTTTCTCTGTCTGACTTATTTCACTTTGCATTATACCCTCTAGGTCCATCCATGTTGCAAATGTCATCAAAGTTTCATTCTTTTATTATGGATGAGAAATACTTTGTGAGGACAGTTTTTGAAGGCATCAAAGGCTACTACAGTTTTAGTGTTTTTTTTAGATTACTGTACTTTATAGATTCTGAATAAAAGTGGTAGTATGTCTTAAAAAACTCCAAAACACTTCAAACCTACAAGTTCATGTTGACTAGTGTCACCCCATTAAATTTAATAAAAATAAATAAGTTAGTATTTCTCCCAGCTGTCTATTATTGACTTTTAGTATATAGTTTCATGATTTAATGAGAATTGTTTTAACTTTGAAAGCCTATTGTGAAGGGAATCTTTGCAGATTTATATGCCTAATCCCATTCTAGCTTCACAAAATACACCTTCTGTCTAATCATTAGATGTGATTTTTTTTTTTTTTAGGCAGAATATTGTTCCAGTGTTGGAAAATTATCTAGCTAACAAAAATTCCATTTGTTTACATTTTAACACTCTAGTTAAGAAGGAACAATTTTTGTGTGACAAAAAGGGTACCTAGTGAAAATAGTTTGGGGCCTGGTAGAAAGGATATTTTAAGTTCTCATACCTCAAAATGTCCATTTAACTAGTGCTTGTTGTATATTCCATGTTAGTTTTATGATTATGCTTAAGAGTACTATAGCATTCTAGCTGCTTTGATCACATAAACATTCTTGGCCTCAATTGATATATTTCCCTTCTCATTCTAGCTTTGTTTACAGTTTTAACCTAAATAGGATACTGGTTTGCAGTATGTTGAAGTTATTAAAGGCTGTGAGATATACCTAAAAATGTTCTGGTAAAATCTACTTCTATAAAAAGAGTAGTGGGAATTTTTAATTATTGTTAGCTAAATTTGCTTAATATTTGAAAAATTTTAATTTTAAACGTATAAAAAACCAGAGGAAAATATTTAATTGAAAGATGTGGTTAAATGTTTATTTGCTCCATCAATAAAAATATATAAAAAATATTTTGGTACCAAAAGTAATTCACTTAACAAGTTGAGGATACAAAGAACACTCAGTGCAATAAAGAAGGAAAACTTTAAGTTCTAGATGTTGGGCTCAGTGGATAGAGTGTCCGCCTGTGGACTGAAGGGGGGTCTCAGGTTCCATTCTGGTCAAGGGCACATGCCCAGGTTGTGGGCTCGGTCCCCAGTGGGGGGCATGCAGGAGGCAGCCAATCAGTGGTTCTCTCTCATTGATGTTTTTATCTCTCCATTCCCCTTCCTCTCTGAAAGCAATAAAAAATATGTTAAAAAAATTTTTAAGTAAAAATATTGTAAAATAAAATATTTTTTTCTTTAGTTATATATACTTGTATTACTTTTATAGGCAGGCAAGGTGACTCCTTTGTTTTTTATTTTTACTTTTATTGATTTCAGAGAGGAAGGGAGAGGGAGAGACAAACATCAATGATAAGAGACAATCATTGATTGGCTGCCTCCTGCACGCCCCCTACTGGTGATTGAACCTGCACCCTAGGCATGTGCCCTTGATTGGAATAGAACCTGGGACCTTTCAGTCCGCAGGCCAATGTTCTATCCACTGAGCCAAACTGGGTAGGGCTGACTCCTTTGTTTTTAATGTGTTTGAATCTATGTGTAGATGGGACTGTAACAATATTTTGATGATTTAATTACTAAGTATTAAATGCTATGAAATTCTGAAGTAAAAATGATACGATAATTTTTTAAAATTCTTTTTCCTTTCCCCCACTTTCCTTACAGGACATTGCACTTATTTTGCCAAACTCTTCTGAAGGTTCAATTTCTGAATTAGAGCAGCTCTCCAATTCTCTGCCAAACAAAGAATTGATGGCCTCAATTTGTGACTGTCTACTGGCTATGCTAGCCAACTCTGAGAGCAGTTATAGCTGTTTATTGACATGTGTCAGAACAATGATGTTTCTTGCAGAGCATGATTATGGACTATTTCATTTAAAAAGGTAATGTTTTACCTAATTTAAAACACTCCTGGCTTAATTTTTTACTGTTAACCCCCCTCCCATATTAATTAATTCATAGCTATTACATAAGGTTGAAGATGGGATTTCTCTCTATTTATGGAGAAGATTCGTCTGCAGTAGCATGTGCTAATAAAATCTACAGGATTAAAACTGTGAATTAAGTAGACAGACAAATTAATGTGGACATCTTAGAGTATTTAAGGAAATCTTGTTCCAGGGATTTTAATTCATGCCTTTAAGATATTTGTTTATTGATATATTCACCCCGGTCCTTGAAAGGTGATTATAGTATGGTATTATGGACCCCAAAAGTGCTGATTCTATAGTTTTTATTTTCTAGAGGAATGGCTGAGATTAGATTAATTTGAAATGATATAAACCTCATGCTGCTCAGTCTCTCAGACATAATTTCTGCTCTGTCCATGCCTCCTCCTTTTTTTTCATGCTGGCTAGATTTTCTTGGGAATTTGTAGGAGTATGTAGGGTTATGAGAAAGAAAGAAGGAGGAAATATATTTGTGCTTGTCATTAATTCTTGTAACATTGGTTGAAAAGTTAAGTTCCAGGTACTGTGTTTGATGCTGGCTTCTACCCTTCTCCACCTCTTTGTTCTGAAAAGAACTTACCTCTTCAACTGTATGCCCTTTCTTAGTTGGTGGCACCTTCTGAACACCCAAGTTTTTCTCCTACCCTTCCCATTTCCCAGTCTCTCACCAAAGTCTTTAAAATTTACTTTTTGAATGTCCTTTTTCCTGTTGGCTGGATATCCTATCCTATATAATAAAAGGGCAATATGCAAATCGACCAAATGGCGGAACGACTGATCACTATGACTCGCACTGACCACCAGGGGGCAGATGCTCAACACAGGGAGTGCTGCTCAGCCAGAAGCCAGGCTGATGGCTGGCTGGTGAGGGCAGTGGTGGTGGTAGGAGCCTCTTCCGCTTCCACGGCAGCAATATCTGACTGCTGGGCTTAGACCCATTCCCCGAGGCAAGCAAGCCTAAGCGTCAGTCGGACATTCCCGGAAGGCTCCCGGACTGCAAGAGGGTGCAGGCCAGGCTGAGGACCATCCGCACGCCCCCGCCCCCGCCAGCCACCGCCAGTGCACAAATGTCATGCACTTGACCTCTAGTTAACTTTATATCCTTTAAAACCCACCTTATACACTGCACTTCCAAGAAAGCCAAAAATCTTTTCTAAATTCCTCCATTACTGACTGGGTTAGGTGCTTTCACAAATACTCTTTGCATACCTCTGCCACAGTAGTATATGTGATTTTTAAAAAATATATATATTTTTGTATTGATTTCAGAGAGGAAGGGAGAGGGAAAGAGAGATAGAAACATCAGTGATGAGAGAGAATCATCAATCGGCTGCCTCCTGCAGGCCACAGACTGGGAATCAAGCCCACAACCCAGGCAAATGCCTTGACTGGGAATTAAACCATGATTTTCTGGTTCATAGGTCGATGCTCAATCACTGCGCCATGCTGACCAGGCTATATATGATGTTTTTAGATATATATATTTTTAATTGTTTTCAAAGAGGAAGGGAGAGAGGGAGGGAAGAGAGAAACATCAACGATGAGAGAAAATCCTTTGGGATTAAGGTCATAAAATGTTCTCTATGATCAAGATCTATAAGTTTAGTACCTATGCTTTCTTCTATGTAATCTATTGTTTCAGATATTATAATTAGGTCTTTGATCCATTTTGAATTAATTTTTGTACATGGGAATAAACTGTAATCTAGTTTCATTCTTTTACATGTGGCTTTGGTTTGTATATACAAACACTCTATTTTTTGCTTTTTTTTAAATGAGAGACTAAGTTTCATTCTGTCTGAACTGAGATAGTTCATTTCTCATACTAGATTTATATGTTCAAATTTTAAGACTTTTCCTCTTTCTCTTTTAAAATTTACAGTTCTTTAAGGAAAAACAGTAATGCTCTGCATAGTTTACTGAAACGAGTGGTCAGCACTTTTAGTAAGGACACCGGTGAACTTGCATCTTCATTTTTGGAATTTATGAGACAGATTCTTAACTCTGACACGGTAGTAAGTATATATGTATATCACATGTATTTGTATTCTTAAAGTTTATCATAAGTGAAAAAATCATTTCAAAAAAATCTTGGAATAATGTTTTTTGGAACTTGGAATTTAGAATCTTGTTTTTGTCTGTGTCCTCCACTGGAACATTATGAAATCAGATTTTTTTATTTGTTAAAAATTATAGATGTTTGAGTAGTCTTTACCTAATTCTAATTTATTAGACATTAATTTATGAATACTCTCTGATTTTGCAACTTAAAAAGAGAAAAATACATTATATATTTTACATTGAGTTACTTTGCTAAGGTCACTCAGAATAGTCAAGTATTATTAGTCTCTTAATTATTTACTTACTGTAATTTAAATGAGCATTTACTGATTGTGCTTTAGCTGCTGTGATTTTGGGGTGAATGTAAAGTTTATTATACTGGGCTATTTTGGATTCATCTTAGATATGAATTAAAGATTACTTAGTTCTAAAATCTTAAGTTCAAAATCTTTAAATTTTACAAAATCATGCTATATATCGTGGACACATTTTCAGAAACCATTAAGTGCTTCTGGTCAAACAAGTTTGGAAACGTCTCCATTGATGGAACTTAACTAGGTACATTAGTATATTATAAGCTCTAAGACAGTGGTTCTCAGCCTTCCTAATGCCACAACCCTTTAATACAGTTCCTCATGTTGTGGTGACCCCCAACCATAAAATTATTTTGTTGCTACTTCATAACTATAATTTTGCTACTGTTATGAATCATAATGTAAATATCTGATATGCAGGATGTATTTAGGCGACCCCTGTGAAAGGGTCTTTCGACTCCCAAAGGGGTCGCAACCCACAGGTTGAGAACTGCTGCTTTAAGAGGTTCTGGATAAATAGAAACTTGCTTTACTGCAACCTAATCCAATTTTGTCCAAATGTATTGCTTGCAAAATACCTCTGTGTGTGTATGTGTGTGTGTGTACGTGCACAGTTGTTAATATCCCATGGGTTATTATTCTGTCAATACTGATTTAAGAAATTTTGCTCATATTTAAGATTTTTATTTGGGAAGAGTTGTAGAGGACTGTATAGTAGTACAGTGTTACCAATATAAATATAATATGGAAGATTTTCATAGCAAAAAAAATTAGGTTTATTGTTCAGTGTATTTCTGTTACGCATATTTTTTTTTTTGTTACGCATATATTTTATATTAAAAACTAGAGGCCTGGTGCACAAAAATGTGTGCACTTGGGGGGAGGGTCCCTCAGCCCAGACTGTGCCCTCTTGCAGTCTGGGACCCTCGGGGGGTGTCCACCTGCTGGTGTAGGCCCGCTCCCTGGGGGATTGGGCTTAAGCTGGTAGTCAGACATCCCTCTGGCAGCCCGGGAGCCCTCAGGGGATGTCCACTTGCCAGCGGGGAGCAGGCCTAAGCTGCAGTCAGACATCCTTAGCACTGAGGAGGCGTGAGAGGCTTCCACCCACCACCATTGTACTGGCAGCCGTGGCTGAGCAGAGGTCCCCCTGTGGTAGCACACTGACCACCAGGGGGAAGCTCCTGCATTGAGCGTCTGCCCCTTGGTGGTCAGTGTGTGTCACAGTGACCAGTCATTCTGCTGTTAGGGTCAATTTGCATATTCCCCTTATATAGGATAGGATATTTACTTCAATAAGCCCTTCTTGACTGCCTGTTCTGTTTGTAGTGATTATGCCAATTTCATTGCTAAATTATTGTTTGTTTTGTGTTACATATAGTTTATTAAAATGATTAAGTTTACCAGATGCTTTGATTTTAGAAGTTTGGCATATTTAACAGGACTGTGGCTACCCTAAAGAAATTTACTACTTATTATTTTCACCAGATCATAAGTGACATTGCTAATAAAACAATATGGTAGATTTTCTTACACATATGGTCAGTTAAACAGTTCCTAATAAAAACCACCAACCAAAATGAAAAAAAACAAAAAACAAAAACTAAAAAAAAAAACCCAAAAACCACCAACCAGTGTTTATTCATGATATCCAGAATCTTCTGGGCCCTCAAGTACTGCTGAGTAATGCTTTTTATTCATCCTTTATCAATGCTTTTTTTTTCTTCCTTCATTAGGAAGATTAAGGCCATTTTGTTTAATTTCTAAATTATTTCATTCCCCCTTAGATTGTTTCCTTGTTCTTTTTAAGCTCTTGTTTTCCTTCCTTAATCAAGAAAAATGTTCCCTACATTACCTCATTTCTATCTATGGCATAGATCTCCCTTCTAATATTCTATCTGATTCCTTTTCTCTCCTCTCTTTTATTCTCCTGTCCTTGCTCTTAGCTAATGGATAGAATTTCTGAATATCAAAAATAAAATTCATTATCTTCCCCCATAAACCTGTTCTATGTTTTTATATCATTGATCTTCCCTGATATTCAAGATAGAAATCATGAAATAGCCAGTTTTCCCTCTTATGTTCATCATTTTCAGCAGCTGCTCATTCTTCATTAATTTATAAACAAATCTTTTATACTTTACTAGAATCTCAGTGCATGAGATTCGTGCACTGTCTTTGTGTGTGTGTGTGTGTGTGTGTGTGTGTGTTTGGGGGGTGGTCCCTCAGCCCATCCTGCACTCTCTTGCAGCCCAGAACCCCTAGCTCCTGCATTGAGCATCTGCCCCCTGGTGGTTAGTGCACATCATAGTGACTGGTCATTTTACTATTTGGTTGATTTGCATATTATGCTTCTATTATATAGGATTTCTTCTTTTGATTTCACCACTTCTACCTTAAAATTTTCCTTCTTGCTCCTCCTTTTTTGTAACATTTTTATTGAGATGAAATTAATACCCCATAAAATTCACCCTTTTAAAATGACAGTTCAGTAGTTTTTAGTTTATTCATAGAATTGTGCAACCATCATCACTATCTAATTTTAGAATGATTTCATAACCCACCAAAGAACCTTTGTACCCATTAAAAGAAACTCCCCATTCTCTTTTGCCCCTACCCACTGGCAGCCATTAAGGGCATTGTATTGAATTTGTAGATCAGTTTTGGGAGCATTACCATTAAATCTTCCATGTCCAGGAAAATGGGATGGCTATACATTTATTTGGGTTGTTTTAAATTTCTTTCTACTATATTGTATTGTTTTCAAAATATAAGTCTTGTGCCTCTAAATTGGGGATTTTTTAAAGCTTATTTTAAATGGAATTATTTCTTAATTTCATGTCTGAATTGTTCTTTATGTTTAGAAATACAATTGAATTTTGTATATTGATGTTGTGTCTGACACCTTGCTGAAGTTTTTTATTATTTTTTAGTTGTCTTAGGATTTTATATGTACAAGATCATGTCATATGTAGAGGTAGTCTGCCTTCTTCCTTTCTAATCTGGATACCTTTTTAATTTTTTCCTTGCCTTGTTCTCACAAGAACCTCCAGTGCCTATTGAATACAAGTGACAAGAATTGAAGTTTTTATCTTGTTCTTAATCTTAAGGAGAAGGCATTCAGTTTCTGACCATTAAATACAATGTTAGCTATAGTTACTCATACATGCTATATATGAGGCTAAAGACATTTTCTTTTGTAGTTCTTATTGTTTTTATCATGAAAGGTGTTGGATTTTGTTAAATGCTTTTCCATTTCTTTTGAGATAATCATGTTGTTTTCCCCCCATATTCTGTATATTATGTGTTCTGCATGTACCAGTGTATTTTCCATTGGATATTTTTGTTGAGAAAACTTGGTGCCAGTGTATTGAGTGCATGTGTTCACCTATTTATTGTGTGAATCTTACTCAAAGAAAACTTACTTCAATTTTGAAGTGACTAAATCCTTGAAACTAGACATTTGTACTGATATAAAAGCAAAACATTAAGGGGAAGATTGCAGAAAAATGACTTAAATATCTGAGTAAATTTGGAAGCACCTTTGCAAATTTCGTTGTTCTCAAATTTGATTTGTGTGTGACATTTACAGGGATGTTGTGGAGATGATAGTGGTCTCATGGAAGTAGAGGGAGCTCATCCATCACGGACGATGAGTATTAATGCTGCAGAGTTAAAACAGCTTCTACAAAGCAAAGAAGAAAGTCCAGAAAATTTGTTCCTTGAACTAGAGAAACTTGTTTTGGTAAAAAATAAAGATAAAAACAGAAATAAAATAAAAACAGTGCACTCCCAAGTCATATTTTCTTTTCCATTTGACTAGCACACGTTTTTCTAGTGACTTTTTAAAAATAGTGAATCCTGCCCTAGCCAATTTTGCTTCTGGTTAAAGTGTCAGCCCATGGACAGAAGGGTCACAGGTTCAATTCTGGTCAAGGGTATGTAGGCTTGATCCCCTGGTCGGGATGCCTGTAGGAAGCAACCAATCGATGTGTCTCACATCGATGTTTCTCTCCCTCCTTTCACCTCTTTCTAAAGATCAGTGGAAAAAATATCCTCGGGTAAGGGTTAATAACAACGAAAAACAGTGAGTCCTCAGGTATTTATAGCATTTGAAATAACTGAGTTAATAATTTGGAGTGAAGTCCTTCATATTGTGAAGAATCTTAAGGAGTATATGAAGGCAGTACTTTCTGATTTGTGTATTGTTTGAGTGCAGGTGCCCCTGCTACCATTCTTTAGAAATAATAAGTGTTTTTGGTGTTTGTTTTATTTTAATATGTTTAATGTTAAGTTGATAATTCCCTGATGGTACTCCAAATTTTTAAGTAATGAAATAATATAAACTTTTCTACTAAAGAGTTAATAGATTTGGGGCATAAATGTTCTAGTTTTACCTGCATCTTCTTATTTTGTTTTTTCTTTGCATTTAGGAACATTCAAAAGATGATGACAACCTGGATTCGTTGTTGGACAATGTGGTTGGACTTAAGCAGATGCTTGAGTCATCAGGTGATCCTTTACCTCTCGGTGACCAAGACGTAGAACCAGTACTTTCAGCTCCAGAATCTCTCCAGAGTCTGTTTAACAATAGGTAAACAAGCAATATGTTGTGGTTGAGTAGATACAGTGTGTTAATGGCTGAGGTCTATAAATGGCCAGGTTGCTATTTTTCTGTAACGGCAAATAGTAAAATTCTAGGCTTTGCAGGCCACATTAAGCCTCTGTTACATATTCTTCTTTACATACAAACCATTTCTAACTTGTAGGCTGTACCAAAACAGGCCAGTAGAATGTGGGTCAGAGTTTACTTATCCCTGATATGCATTGGCTCTTGATCTTCGGAGCACTGTACTTTCAGAGCTTAATGACTATTCATTGTAATGGAATTATTCTCTGAATTTAGAAAAATTAAGTATGGACATTTTTGTACACATTGGTACATTTTAATGAACTTCACTTTTTGTACGTAAATCTAGTGCTGTTTTATTTTACTGAAAGGTCAAAATTTGTCATTACAGGGTTAGTTTCCAAGTTATTGATTTTTAAGGATACTTAATTCTTAAATAACTTTTTAAATTAATTTTCTAAGTGCTAATTTCCAATACTTTTACAGGGTGACATTTTTAATTGTACTTTCCACAGATTTTACTCTGATTAGAAGATGTTAAAATTTTTATTATGGATTTCTTCTTTTTACCAAATTGTTTTTCTGTTCTAGAACTGCATATGTACTAGCTGATGTCATGGATGATCAATTGAAATCTATGTGGTTTACTCCATTTCAGGCTGAAGATATTGATGCAGACCTGGATTTGGTATAATTTTATTATTAAATATTTAGAAAAAAATTGTTGTTTCTTTGTATATTGTTAGTTGTAATATAGCATCATAAGTTCATTTGGGGACCAGTACTGCATACTTTTCATGTCACTCATCCACTTAATAGTGCCCAAGACGCAGTTTTTCTGCTGATTGTTTCACTTCTTTCTGGTTAGTGATCTGTGTACACAGGAATGAGACATTTTATTTTTTATTTTTTAAAAAATATACATTTTATTCATTTTTTACAGAAAGGAAAGGAGAGGGATAGAGAGTTAGAAACATCGATGAGAGAAACATCGATCAGCTGCCTCCTGCACACCTCCTATTGGGGATGTGCCTGCAACCAAGGTACATGCCCTTGATCAGAATCGAACCTGGGACCTTTCAGTCCGCGATGCTCTATCCACTGAGCCAAACCGGCTAAGGCGAGACATTTTATTTTTTAAAAATATTTTTTATTGATTTTAGAGAGAAGGAGATAGAAATACCAATGATGAGAGAGAATCATTGATTGGTTGCCTCTTGCATGCCACCTACTGGGGATCGAGCCCACAACCCAGGCTTGTGCCCTTGACCAGAATGGAACCAGGGACTCTTCAGTCCCCAGGCTGATGCTCCATTCACTGAGCCACACTGGCTGGGGCAAGAATGAGACATTTTAGAGGAAAATCACATTTTTGCATAAGTACTCGAAATTAATTTGTTTTCTTATATTTTTAGGGTAGAGAATAAATTATCCCCCAAATTAATAATTATTCCTATGTTTGTGTTTAAGAAGCAGAATGGTGGTGTGTTATCTGCTCTTAATTTGAGGAAATGTAAGGAATGTATTTGTTAGAATAATGTAGTACTAATGCAAATTGACATCCTTAAATATAATGCTGAATAGGAAATAGTATAGTTACATTAAGACTGAAAATTCATTGTAGTCTGTTTTGTGCATCTCAGAAATATGTTATGGAGGATGATTTCAGCTACATCTTATGGTACCATATATTATTTTTTAAATGATTCACACTTAAAGTATATTTAATGTATTGAGGATTCCTTTTCCTTATTTATAAGATTACATACAATTCAGTTTAAATCTCCTTAAAGAATTAATTTCTTGCCCGGTGATGTGGGTCAGTGGTTGAGTGTCAACCTATGAACCAGGAAGTCTGATTCCATGTCAAGGTATATGCCCGGGTTGTGGGCTCATGCAGTAGCCAGCCAGTCAATGATTCTCTCTCATCATTGATGTTTCTGTCTCTCTCTCCCTCTCCCTTCCTCTCTGAAATCAATAAAAACATATTTTTAAAAAATGAATTTATTTTTTTTTTAATATATTTTATTGAATTTATTTTTTCATTGGAAATTGGTCATTGACTCTTTAGAAGACCTTTGCTGTCCAATAGAACTTTATGTAGTGGCAGAAATGTTCTATATCCTATCCAGTAAAGTAGCCACCAGCCTTATGTGACTGGTGAGCAATGAAATGTTGCTAATGTGATTAAGAAACTGTATTTTAATTAATTTAAAATTAAACGGACATATATGGCTAGTGCCTATTGGCATCACATAAAACATTCGTTTTACAAATTGTTCTTTCTGTAAACTTCACTTTGAATCACAACTGTGTTGCAATGATAACTGTGACCTTAACATGGCTTAGGGAAATTTTAAGTCTTTTAGGTTTCATAAATTTGAATAAAACCTAAGTAAACATAATTTTCATTTCTCTGAAAGTAAAACTAGGTTGGAATCTCATTAAATGCATAGAACTTTGAGACCTGTTGCACAAAATCCTTCTATAGCAGATAGGTTGACTGACTATATAAGGCTTGCAGAATATGTTATTTTTATATTCTTTTGGAAAAGTTCTGGAGATACTACATTGTTAATTTATATAGAGAAATCCTGAGTTTTTTGTCAGGCAGCATAGGTCTCTTAGATTAATAATAATTCTGTGAGGAGGAATGCCAAACCCATCCCTCCACCAAGAAAAACCCACAATTGAATTCCTAAGTTGCTGTTTTTTTAACTACCATTACTGTTGCTTTTAAAAAGGTGAGGGTAAGAGGAAGCCTATAATTAATTAGAGTCATATAATTTCTAGGAAATAGGAATTTCCATAGTCAAGTGTTACATTAGTAGTTACATTTAAGGTGTATATTTCATTTTGTTTAATTCTTACAACTCCAGGTAAAAGTGGACTTAATTGAACTCTCTGAAAAATGCTGTAGTGACTTTGACTTGCACTCAGAATTAGAGCGCTCATTTTTGTCAGAACCATCATCTCCAGGGAGAACCAAGACCACTAAAGGTTTCAAACTTGGGAAGCACAAGCATGAGACCTTTATAACTTCAAGGTAACGTTTATTCTACTGAAGATTTTGATTGTGATCATATATGTTTATTTATCTTAATGTATTTTAAGCTAGACCCATGGCTATTAAAGGATAAAGGAAGCCTTGGCCAATGGTTGGGGGTTGTTTGTGCACCAGGAGGTTGCCGGTTCAATTCCTAGTCAAGGGCACATGCCCGGGTTGCGGGTTTGATCCCCAGTAGGGGGTGTGCAGGAGGCAGTCAGTGTTGCACTCTCACATTGATGTTTTTCTCCCTTCCTCTTTCTCTAAAACTCAATAAACTATATTTTTTAAAAAGGATAAAGGAAGTGGCCATAATGCTTGAATCATAAATATTGTTTGGGCAAAAAATTTTTTGGAAATTTTTTTAAAGATAATTTGGCCAATACATATCCACTACATTTGTTTATTATTCCACTTTATGAGAGTTTGGAAGGTTTGAACAGGAGTGAATTGGCTTATTAAAAATAATTGGTAGTCATACCAATAAAATGTGAGTGCCATTCTTAGCTAGTTTTGTTGTATTTCCATGGAAAGTACAGGTATATCTTGGGAGATATATAAACTTGGTTCCAGACGACTACAATAAAGTAAATATCATAATAAAGTGAGTTACATGACATTTTTTGTTTTTTGATGCATGTAAACATTATGTTTACCCTATACTATAGTCTATTAAGTGTACAATATCATTGTATCTAAAATCCAATGTACATACCTTAATTAAAAAATACTTGATTGCTAAACAATACTATCATCTGAGCCTTCGGTGAGTCAATCTTTTTACTGATGTAGGATCTTGCCTTTAATTTGTAAAAAATGCAAAATTTGTGAGGTTCAGTAAAGTAAAGCACCTTAAAGCAAGGTTTGCCTATAATGGAAATATTTGCAAAGAAACCACAATTGGAATAAGAAATAATTGAAATGTAGTTTTCATATTGCAAGATTGATTTATATTTTCATTGGAAGTATATATTTTTTAAAAATGTTTTCATGGGCTATTTTTGTTTTAATAGTGGAAAATCCGAGTACATTGAACCTGCCAAACGAGCTCATGTTGTGCCACCACCAAGAGGAAGGGGCAGGGGAGGATTTGGACAGGGTATACGACCCCATGATATTTTTCGTCAGAGAAAACAGAACACAAGCAGACCACCATCTATGCATGTGGATGACTTTGTTGCAGCTGAAAGTAAAGAGGTGGTCCCGCAAGATGGAATACCCCCACCAAAACGACCACTCAAAGTATCACAGAAGATTTCTTCTCGTGGTGGATTTTCAGGCAATCGAGGAGGACGGGGAGCTTTTCACAGTCAAAATAGGTTTTTCACACCCCCTGCCTCAAAAGGTAACTACTTATATATGTTTTCTTTCTCTTTTTTTGTTTTGTTTTATAATCCTCACCTGAGGATATTTTTTCCATAGATTTTTAAAGAGAGTGGAATAGGGTACAGAGAGAGAGACATTGATGGTGAGAGACACACATTGATTGGTTGCTTTCTGCACATGCCCCGACTGGGACTGGGGATCGAACCTGCAACCTAGGTACTTGCCCTTGGCTGGAAATCAAACCTATGACCCTTCAAGTCCCAGGCCAACACTCTAACCACTGATCACCACTAGCCAAAGTTATATATATTTTCTAATGGGTTAGAACATCGATTTTCAACAGGTGTACTGCAAAAGTTTTTAAAATATGCACTATCTGACTATTTTGTTGGGGGCAATGACCTCTTCCCTTAGATTGTCAAGTAAAAAAATGACAATAGCCAACACAATAGTCGTCAAGTGTGAATAAATCAAAATTACACCTATTTTTTGGTGTGCTGCAGGATTTTAGTAATTAGTTTATGTGTGTCATGAGATGAAAAAGGTTGAAAATTGCTGGGTTAGAATAATGGAATATTAGAGTATTAAATAGAAATGATTGTGATGGTGGTGATTCAGATAAAACATTTTTCTGTGACTAAAATTAAGCTGCCTCTTGACTATTTGCAGTGGTACTATTTGCAGAGAATTTTATTGGATAGGGAAAATTCTTTTGTAAATTAACCTTTTCTTAATTTAAGCACATTTAGTGATGAGTTTAATTAAGTCTGGGCTAATTATTTTCTTTCTTTTTAAAAAAAAATATATTTTATTGATTTTTTACAGAGAGGAAGGGAGAGGGATAGAGAGTTAGAAACATCGATGAGAGAGAAACATCGACCAGCTGCCTCCTACACACCCCTTACTGGGGATGTGCCCGCAACCAAGGTATATGCCCTTGACCAGAATCGAACCCAGGACCCTTCAATCTGCAGGCCGATGCTCTATCCACTGAGCAACACCGGCTAGGACTGGGCTAATTATTTTCATTTTTACGTTAAGAATTATGTTTGTCCTACCTGGTGTTGCTCAGTGGATAGAGCTTCAGCCTGCGGACTTAAGGGTCCCAGGTTCGATTCCAGGCAAAGGTACATGCCCGGGTTGTGGGCTCGATCACCAGTGGGGGATGTGCAGGAGGCAGCCAATCAATGATTCTCTCTCATATTGATGTTTCTATCTCCCTCTCTCTTCCTCTCTGAAATCAATAAAAATATTTTTTAAAAAAATTATGTTTATTTTTTCTGAATAATATTTACACAATATTTTTTGTGCTGTACTTATCAACAATTTCCCGAAGATTTTTCTGTATATTCTCCATTGATTCTCTTCGGTACTTGATTCCTAATGTAATATTTAATGTTTTAATTGTTTCAAGATTTTAGAAACTGAGTTTATTCATAGATATTATGCTTCACCAGTAGATTGAGGGCGTTTTTCTGCTGCTGTGGAGGGTAGGAGTGAAAGACAATAGAAGTTGACATTAATAGCAAACACATAGCTGTGTTAGGGATGGTTATAGGCATTTGACATATAAACTCTCACATTCACCCCATGAGGTTGGTTTTGTTAATGTAGCCACTTTACAGAAGGGAAAACTGTTAGGACACATAAGTGTAAGAGGAAAAACCAGAATGTGGACCTGGCAGGCTGGCTCCAGGCTTCTGCTCCTGGCCACGTATGGTGCTACCGCTCTACAGGATATTACATTCACAAAATTTCCGTTTCTCTTCCATTCCTTTGGAAGGTTAAGGAAAACCTATCAGGTCTTTCTTAATCCAACTGAAGTTGTGAAAAATGATTTTGATTGTATTGCCTTTAGGAAACTACAGTCGTCGGGAGGGAACAAGAGGCTCCAGCTGGAGCGCTCAGAATACTCCTCGAGGAACTTACAATGAAAGTCGCGGAGGCCAGAGCAATTTTAACAGGGGCCCTCTTCCACCTTTACGACCACTTAGCTCTACAGGTAAACATTCTTTCTACTTGATACTGCTGAGAGAGGGAGGTGAACCCTCATTTTCAAATTGTTAAATGTCATGTACTCTGATTGTGGGAGAGAATATTTTAGAATGTAAATGTGTAATTCCAAAGTCAATTTAATTTTATATCTGAATGAGTGCCCAATGTACATTTTCTATAGAAATAATCAAAATTGCGGATTCTTTTTTTTTTTTTTAATTGCGGATTCTTAACTTTGTGTATGGTTTGAGCAGTTTCATGGTGATGTGCTCTGTTTTTATATTTTAATAATAAAAGCCAACCCTTAGGTACATTTTTGACCAAAGTATTTTAAGAACAGACATATCTTCATAAGGTGTCTTCTAGCTTTAGTTACTGTATTATATTGTGTGTATAAGCATATAACCCTTAACAGCTTTATTTGAGATATTATTCTCATATATGAAACAATTTACCTATTTAAAGAGGACAATTCACACTGGTCTTCAACACATTCATAGAACTTGTATGTAGATTTTAAAGGAGCAAAGAATAATTTCTGTTTTGGTTTGAGTTCAGTGTTACAGATGAGTCTTCATATAATGGGAAAGGGAAGGATGTTGCAACTAATACTGTGTTCTTTGTTTTATAGGCTACCGCCCAAGTCCTCGTGACCGGGCTTCCAGAGGCCGTGGGGGACTTGGACCTTCCTGGGCAAGTGCAAATAGCGGCAGTGGAGGCTCAAGAGGAAAGTTTGTCAGTGGAGGCAGTGGTAGAGGTCGTCATGTACGGTCCTTTACACGATAAAAGTTATTTTGGGAACATCCTAAGTGTATATGAACATTTCATGACAACAACAAAAAATAATAAAATAAGACATTGAAGGACCAATTTAACCTTTTAGCGGTTATCTGGAAACTCTGAAAAAAATATTTTTATCAGAAGAAAGCAGATTTTGTTTGATACATAACACAAGATTTCAATAAAAATCCAAACTTTGTATATATGTTTTTATATATTTTTTTTCCTTATATAAGACTAGGAAATTTCTTAGGTAGAAAAATGAATGATGAGATTACTTTCGTCCTAGTGTATACCTTGCCTATACCACAGATGTTCCCAATATTTTCTCACCTCGTGGTGCCCTTTAGCATTTCAGTAATTCTTTTTTTGGGCACATCTAGGACAAAAGAAATGCATAGTACTTCCATTTGTTAAGCAGTCAGGTCCAAACAACTTAATGAGAATTTATATCATAAGCGCTAGTAACTGGACACTGTATAGCTTCTCACACCTTGGAATCAGTGTGGATCGACACTGCTATTATCATTTCCTGTTCCACTATGCTTTTTGCACAGTACTTTTGATCACAACTGCTGAAAACCCAGTTTTTAAAAGATACACTGTCATGGGAAGAAATACAAAGCCACCTAATATTGAAAATATAAACTACCTCACACTAGTAGTTTGTGTTATGTCCAATAGATGTGTTCTCCCTCAAAAATTTAAAATAAGCACTGACCCTTCTGCTAATTTAGTAGGGTGCCCTGATGCATAGTTTGGGGAACCTTTTTGGCTGTAACAAGAAACACAATGTTCTTCTGTACATTAGAAATGTGTATATACTTTGTGTTTCAGCTTTATACTTATACCTACATTTGCTATTTTATTATAGTTATCTAAAGCCTAAAATGAGGTGGGTCCTAAAAGTTATTTTGGGAATCCAAAATATCTAATAAAATCTGGACTTTATATACAGAAATAAAGTTTATAACAAAAAATAGCCATATTTTTCCCAAGAGATAACACTGAGCCTATATAACTGACATAAAATAGAGACTTCTTACCTGGGCGGTGTGGCTCAATAGTTGAGTGTGGACCCATGAATCAAGAGGTCACCCATTCGATTCCTGGCAGGAGCACATCCCCAAGTTGTAAGCTCGGTCTGGGTGGTGGGGGGAAGGGGGTGGTGAGGGGATGGAGGGTTTGCAGGACATGCAGGAGGCAGCTGCAGCTGATGGATGTTTCTTATCAATGTTTCTTCTCTCTCCCTCTCTTTCAAATCAATAAAAAATAAAGACTTAAAGTGTGTATGAATCTCATTTCATTCCTTTATCATTCTGTTTTGCTGAACGATCTGTGAGTGAATACAATGTGTGAGTGAATAGGACGCTTAAATAAAAGCTCAATTATAAAGATTCTGATGTTTAAGTGAAAAGTAAAGGAAATCTCATATCCCTAATGGCCTCAAAAAAACCAGGATAACTAAACCCCTTTCAATTCTCAAACCTAATAAGCTCATCTCTAAAGATACATTATTCACATTAGATAGAATAAATTTAAAGTTTGTCCCTAATACCTGACCAAATACATGTAATAATTGTCCTTAAGTAATTACATTTGTTAAATTAAAAAAATTTATATATACACACACACACACACACATTTTTTTAATGGAATGCTTCACGAATTTGTGTCATTGTGTAGGGGCCATGCTAATCTCTGTATTCCAATTTTAGTATATGTACTGCTGAAAGCAAGCACTATAGGTACATTTCTTGATTGTTTTATTTTTAGCTTTAAGTTGAATATAATCTTGGAGAAATGTCAGTGTTGTGTATGCTATTTGTTAGTGTAACACTCAGGAATTCAGGCCAGCCAAAGTAATAAATTAGTACTGTAGAAGCAAATTATACCTACATTTGCTATTTTATTATGGTTATCTAAAACCTAAAATGAGGTGTGTCCTAATAGTTATTTTGGGAATCCAAAATGTCTAGTAAAATCTGGACTGTATATACAGAAATAAAGTTTATAACTGACACTAGGTATATCCATGCTATTGTAGATAGCAAGATTTTATTTTTATGGTTGTCATATCCCATTTATGTGCATCATTAAAAATGTCTTCATTACCTAATAATGTTAGATAAATGGGAAGCTAAGGAATTCAACATGTTGACTGTCCCTTTCATGCATTATTACTCAGTCTATAACAGTCCAGTAAGGAGGTATTACCCTAATTTTACAAACGTAGGAACGTAAGGAACTTGATTCAAAAGTGATAAAAACAGGTTTTAAAACCACGTTGGCTAGCTTCTAATTTTTTAAAAATAATTTTTCTTTTTCAATTACAGTTGCTGTGCAATATTACATCAGTCTCAGGTGTATAACCCAGTGATTAGACATTTATATAATCCAGGAAATGATCACCCCAATAAATCTTTACCCATCTGACACCATACATATTACAACAATTTTTAAAAATATTTTTATTGATTTTTTGCAGAGAGGAAGGGAGAGAGATAGAAAGTTAGAAACATCGGTGAGAGAGAAGCATCAATCAGCTGCCTCCTGCACACCCCCCACTAGGAATGTGCCCACAACCAAGGTATATGCCTTTGACTGGAATCAACCCTGGGACCCTTGAGTCCACAGGCCAACGCTCTATCCACTGAGCCAAACCAGTCAGGGCAATATTACAACAATATTATTGACATCCCCATGGCTATTCTTTAAGCACCAATTTATACTTAAGCAATCTTTTCACTTCTTTCACACATCCCTACAACCCTCCCATCTGGCAACCATCAAAATGTTTTCTGTATCTGAGTCTCAGTTCTGCTAGTTCAGATATTCTTTTTCATATTCTGCATATAAGTGAAATCATGGCATTTGTCCTCTGACTCCACTTAGCACAACACACACTAGGTATATCCATGCTGTTTAGATGGCAATATTTTATTTTTTTCTTATGGTTGTCATATTCCATTCGTGTGCATCACTTCTTTATTCGTCTATTGATGTACATGTCTGTGGCTATTGTAAACAATGCTGCAATGAATAGTATTTTGGTTTATCACTTTATGTGTGTTGTTTTTTAAAATAAATACCCAGAAGCAAAATCGCTGGGTCCTCCTTTGTCTCCTGTTATACTTTTGTTTTAAAGTCTATTTTATCTGGCATAAGTATTGCTCTCCCAGCTTTTTAAATTATATTTCCATTTTCATAAAATATATTTTTCCACCTCTTTACTTTCAATCTGTGTCTTTTGACCTGAAGTGGGTCTCTTGTACACAACCTATGTAATGGTCTTGCTTTGTTATCCCTTCAGACATAGTATGTCCTTTCGTTGGAAAATTTAACCATTTGCATTTAAAGTAATTGTTGATAAATATCTATAGCCATTTTTATTCATGTTTTAAAAAAAAACCCTCACTGGAGGATATGCTTATTGATTTTAGAGAGGGGGAGGAGGGAGAGAGAGAGGCATCCATGTGAGAGAGAACATTGGTTGCTTTCCATACGTGCCCCCGTCCTTAACCTATATGGGGCAACGCCAAAACCAACTGAGCACACCAGCCAGGGCTATTCATGGTTTTTATCTTCTTCTTCTTTAAAAAGACCCTTTAATGTTTTTTGTAATAATGGTTTGGTGGTGGTGAGCTTCTTTAGCCCCTTCTTGTCTGGGAAACTTATCTGTCCTTGGATTCTGAATGTTAGACTTGTTGGATAGAGTAATCTGGATTGTAGCTCCTGGGCTTTCCATCACTTTGAATAATTCGTGCCAATCCTTTCTGACCGCAAGGGAACCTAGGACGCTTCGCTCCGCAGGCCGACGCCCTACCCACTGAACAACCCGGCCAGGGCATTAATCCTTTCTGAACTGAACCACCAACCTGTAAGAAACCTGGCCGCGCTTACAGAGAGATGCAAAGGGACACGTGCGGGAGGTCGGCCAATCAGAGCCGGGCTGGACCAGGCGCCCCAGAGCAGGTAGTGCGCACGCGCGGCGGGCTCTTCCGCCATTGGCTGCGCGGAAGCGGGATCTTTGAGCTCCGGGCGGCGAGGAGAGCCGTCTACCCCGGTTCCTCCCGCGGAGAGCTCCGCTTCCTCGGGGTCCTCGCCAGTGGTTTCCCTGGAGAACCGCCAGGCCACAGCCTGTAGGCTCGTGTGGAACTCGGTGAGGAGAGGCGCCACAGCAGGCCTCCGAGGGAGGAGGGAAGGTCGGAGGCGAAGCAGCCGGGGCCGCCTCCCCGTGCGGGTCCGGGCCGATCTGAGGTGTGAGGGGCCCTTCGCCCGCAGGTCCTGGGGGGCGAGGGGCGAGGGGCGGAGGGCGGCGGTGGGGGTGCGTTTTTGGCGGAGCTTCCGGTGAGGGAACCCCGGACAGACGGTGATGCCTCCGCGTCCGCTTGGGTCCCTTGGCGTTTCTTTCCCCGGGATTGGCGTCCAGCGGTTCTCAACCTGTGGGTCGCGACCCCTTTAGCGGTGGAAGGACCCAGGGTCGCCTAAGACCATCCTGCCTATCAGATACTTACATGACGATTCATAACAGTAGCAACATCGCAGTTATGCAGTAGCAACGAAAATGATTTTATGGTGGGGGTCACCACATGAGCAGCTGTATTTAAAGGGCCAGAGGGTTGAGAACCTCTGCTACGCCCCCCTCAGGGTTGATTAGCGGAGGCTTTTGCAGGCCGGTTTAGTGAGGCCATGACTGACGTGGGAAGAGGCGGCGGAGGCTGGTTCTTGGTGGTTTGTTTACATCCTTGCCCCTGAGGTCCGATGGTGGCACCCCTCCCGCCTTCCAAGCCACAGGAGCCCACAGATTTCGGTCACGATCCCCCTGGTCGCGCTGCATCGTTCACTGCCCCACCCCGTGGGACCGTCATCAGAGGGCCGTGTGTATTAAGCGCCCAGTAATAATTAGACACGGTCTTATCCCACATAACCTGGGCGCTTGCTGTGTGTGAGCTTCGTCCTCAGTGCTTGAAGTGTCTCATTTAAGCCAGCAGCACTGTGAGGCAGTATGGTCATTGTGCCCCTTTTACAGATGAAGAAAGGGAGACGCAGAGGTTAAGCACGCTGTACAGGATCACACACTAGGAAGTGCCAGTCCAGGTATTTCCCTTGCGTTCAGGTTTTTCCCTTGAAAGCTGTGTTCTCCATTATCCTCTGCATTGCCCCAAAGTTCAGGCTTTCTGACGGGTAGCAGCTGCCCGCCAGGACTTGCCGACGGCTTGGGAGGATAGAAGCAGGTAGGGTGTTGGCATCATCTCAGAACTCGTAGCATCCCAGTAGGGTTGCCAAGTGGGCGTTATTTCTTTTATTTTATTTTTATTTTTTTAATATATTTTTTATTGATTTCAAAGAGGAAGGGAGAGGGAGAGAGAGAAACATTAATGAGACTCATTGATGGGCTGCCTCATGCATGCGCCCTACTGGGGGGTGGAGCCCCAGCAACCCAGCCACTTGCCCTTGACTGGAATGGAACCTGGGACCTTTCAGTCCCCAGGCCCATGCTCTGTCCACTGAGCCAAACCAGCTACAGCCAAATGGGCATTATTCCTAGGGCCTGGGCAAAGGGCTCAGATAGTTCTACTTTAAGAGGTTTGCAGGGAAGCTGAAATATTTAGGGGGAACTACACTGATGCCTGCAGTTTACTTTTAAATGCATTCATAAGTTAGGTGACTGATGGATGTAAATGGCAGAGCTAGAATTCAAGCCAACTTAGAGTCTGTTTTCTGAACCACCACCACTCGGTGCTGCTTCTCACTTGTCTAGATTCTCAAATTCATTTAAAAAAATAGTTAATAGGATAAATAGGAGGGTTGAAAAAATAGAAATCATTGATGGATTAGGTCTGGAAGGATTTTAGCGTTTACGAAGGTGATGAAAGAAATTTTATCATCTAGCCCAGCGGTTCTCAACCTGTGGGTCGCGACCCCTTTGGGGGTCGAACGACCCTGTTACAGGGGTCGCCTAAATATATCCTACATATTAGATATTTACATTACGGTTCATAACAGTAGCAACATTACAGTTATTAAGTAGCAACAAAAATAATTTTATGGTTGGGGGTTACCAAACATGAGGAACTGTATTAAAGGGTCGCGGCATTAGGAAGGTTGAGAACCACTGATCTAGTCCATTCTCTTAATTTTACAAATGAGGGAATTGATATCCAGAGAGTTTAAATAGTTTGCCCAAAGTTTCTAGCTACTGTGTTTTTCTAGTGTTCTTTTTAAAACAGTTTTGGTTAGAATTTTCAGAGTTTTACTGGGCGATCTGACTAAATGCAGAAAATAAAATCTAATTTCATGATGCGGATATCATTTTTATTAATGACATTGAAATTTATTACTTTAATTAAGTAGGCCCATCATTTATCTGGTTATTTCAGTTGAGCTATTGTCATCTAAAAGCCTTGAGTTTTTCCATGTAAACTTTCTAGAAATTGTTCTATTTCATTTGACTATTAAGGGACTAACATTTGTATCTTTTAATTCATCATGTTGCAGTTGTCAATTATGTATCCAGGGACATGTGATATTCTTTCGGCCCATTACAAAAGGGGATGAGGTTAGTGAGGTTATTTTGGCATGACTTATTTAGATAGAATCTGTATTGACCACTGCTATTGGTAAATTCTGCTTCTCAAGTACACATAGTTACAAACCAATTTTAAATTTAATTAAAACCATTAATTTGCTCTAAGATTGTGTTAATGGAGATCTATTTTGCCCTTGAATAAGAAACAGTAGAGAATGCCCTCCACTGCCAACCCCTCAAACTGTATAAAGGCCATCCAGCACAATGTGAATGTCCCCACTCACTATGGAAACCGAGGCAGAACGACCTGAATCTAATCAGATTTATGGGAGATTTTTGCTTTTGGTTTTTTCAGGTTAGTACTGCTGAATATGAGACGATCTGCAGCACCAAGTCAGTTGCAGGGGAAACCCTTCAAAAAACCAAAATTTATACCGCCAGCAAGAAGTAATCCAAGTCTGAATGAAGAGATTACAAAGCTGGATCCAGATATACAATTGTCTGAGGTAAAAAATAAAAATAAAAAAAAAATTAAAGGAAGCATAAGATAGAGAAGTATGTATTTGTAAAAAATGCATCTAAAGAGTTAACGATACTTACTGCCTATAGGAATTTTCAGTTGACAAAGTCCTTCCAACGCCTTAGAAATAATTATGATTTTTTTTTTTAAAAAAAGTAATGACATACAGATGGGTCCATAAAATAAAATTCTGGTAACAGTAAAAAATACCGTACCTTTGTGAGGAAAAGGGTGGAGATTCTTGTAAAAAAATTATTCTGAATAGTGTTCTTTTTTTCCTTTTAAATTGATTTTAGGGAGAGGGAGAGGGAGAGGGAGATAGAAACATCAATGATGAGAGAGAATCATCGATGGGCTGCCTCCTGCATGCCCTCTACTGGGGATCGAGCCCACAACCCAGGCATGTGCCCTGACTGGGAATTGAGCCGAGACCCCCTGGTTCATACATTGATACTCAACCACTGAGCCACATGGGTTGGGCTCTTTTTTTTTTTTCTTTTTTCTAATCTTCACCCGAGAATATTTTTTCCATTGATTTTTATTTTTTCTATTTTTTATTTTTTTAAAATATTTTTTTATTGATTTTTTTTTTTACAGAGAGGAAGGGAGAGGGATAGAGAGTTAGAAACATCGATGAGAGAGAAAGATGAGAGAAACATCGATCAGCTGCCTCCTGCACACCTCCCACTGGGGTGGTGCCCACAACCAATGTACATGCCCTTGACTGGAATCGAACCTGGGACCCTTCAGTCCACAGGCCGACGCTCTATCCACTGAGCCAAACTGGTTAGGGCTCCATTGATTTTTAGAGAGAGTGGAAGGGAAGGCGGGAGGGGTTGGGGGAGAGAGAGAAAGGAAACATTGATGAGAGACACATTGATTGGTTGCCTCCCGCACACACCCTGACTAGGGTTGGGGCTCGAATCCTCAGCCCAGGTATTTGCCCTTGACTAGGGATCAAACCTGTGACCCTTCAGTGCGCGGCTGACACTCTAACTAGCGAGCCACACCGGCCTGGGTGGTTTTTGCTCTTTTTAAAGATACCATGTAAATAAATGAAAACTTTAGATAAGGTAGTTTAAAGACAAGCATGTAAATAATGATTCATATCATTATTCTGGACATTTCATTTTACTTATAAAGAGTAAATGTGCCCAGGCCAGACTGGCTCAGTGGATAGAGCATGGGCCCTTGGACTGAAGGGATGTGGGTTTGATTTCTGGTTAAGGGCAAGTACCTTGGTTGCAGGCTTGATCCCCGGGCCCAATTGGGGCATGTGCAGGAGGCAACCAATCGATGTTTCTTTGTCTCTGTCTCTCCCTCTCCCTCTCCCGTCCACTCTTTCTAAAAATCAATGGAAAACATCCTTGGATGAAGATTAACGCTCCCCCCCCCCCCCCCCCCGCAAAAAAAAGTAAATGCTTGAAGCAGTCTTAATATATGCTCTTTACTACTAAGAGAAGGGATTGTTTTGCTCTTAGATATATAGAAGTTAAATAGAAAATTATAAAATAGGCTTCCTTCCACACTTCTGCTACTCTGTAATTCTCTGATCTATCTATGCTATGGAGGTTAAAGTCTAATACATTTTTTTTCTTTTTTATTGTGAGTTGTTATTTCTTTAAAAATTCAAACATGCTGTGGTAGATAGAAAAATGGCTCTCTAAAAATGTTCATGTCTTGCCCAGCTGGTGTGGCTCAGTGGTTGAGCATCAACCCATGACCCAGGAGGTTGTGGTTTGATTCCCAACATGGCACATGCCTGGGTTTCAGACTCAGTGTACTTCAGGGGGCATGCAGGAGGTAGCCCATCGATGATTCTCTCTCATCATTGTTATTTCTCTCTCTTCCTCTTTCTGAAATCAATACAGACATATTAAAAACGTCCTAATCCTTGGAACTTGTGGATATGTTAACCTCACATGGTAGAAGGGATTTTTTGACTAAGTGATTAATGTTAAGGACCTTAAAATGGAGTAGTTATCCTGGATTGTCTTGGTTGCCCCATATAATTGTCCTTAAAAGTAGAAGAGGGAGCCCTGGCCAGCGTGGGTTAGTTGGTTGGGCATTATCTCAATCACTGAAAGGTTGCTAATTTGATTCCCAGTTAGGGCATGTGACTGGGTTGCAGGCTCAGTCCCTAGTGAGAGTCGTGCAGGGGACAGCTGATCAATGTTTCACTCTCACATTGATGTTTCTCTCTCCCTCTCCCTTCTTTCTCTCCCTTCTTCTTTCTCTGAAAAAAATCAATAAAAATATTTAAAAAACACTATAATTATAATACAGTTTTCATTTTCTGTGTCTCTCAGTTATTTAAAAAAATATTTGTATTGATTTCAGAGAGGAAGGGAGAGGGAGAGAGAGATAGAAACATCAATGATGAGAGAATCACCCCACATTGGGGATCAAGCCTGAAACCTAGGCATGTGCCCCAACCAGGAACTGAACTGTGACCTGATTCATAGTTGACACTCAACCACTGAGCCACAGTGGCTGGGCTTAGCTTTTAATACTAATTTAAAAAACAAAAATTGATTTTTAAATTATTTTTTTAAGTATCCCCTATATATATATGTAGAGAAATTAAATTTGTAGCTCTTTTTTTTTAAACTTGTAGCTCTCTTTAAATTAGGTATCTGTTATGTAAAAATATGGAAAATTAGATTGAATTTCTGCATAAAATACATATTTCATTCTTTTAGGTTGCTGCAAATAATACTCTTCTCCAATCACAAGCCAATCCCAGAATATACAGTTTAAATCTTCTGCCTGCTAAAGACAGTGGTAGAGAAATGAATCATGGGGAAACTTCTGCAGTGTCAGCATTTAACATACATCATACAGGTAAGACTGTACTTTTTAGTAATCAGGTTTACACTTGACCAGTTTTATTACAGTACTAAAGGCCCAATGCATAAAATTCGTGCTCGGCCCTTCAGCCCTGGCTGCCTCGTGGCCCCACCCCCCTGCCCACTGGTTGTTCCAGAAGGTCGTTCTAGAAGGTCGTTCTAGAAGGTCATTCTGGAAGGTCGTGCTGCCATCCAGTCTAATTAGCATATTAGCTCTTTATTACATAGGAGCCCGGTGCACAAAAATTTGTGCACTGGGGGGGGGGGGTGTCCCTCAGCCCGGTCTGTGCCCTCTCCCAGTCTGGGACCCCTCTGGGAACGTCCACCTGCTGGTGTGCCTGGCCAGCCAGGGTGAGGGGCCAATGTCTGTTTGCAAGCTGGCCAAACTCCCCAGTGGAGACCCTCACCCCAGGGGGTGTGGCAAGCCTGGGTGAGGGTCTGAGGGCAGTTTTCAGGCTGGCCACAGCTCCCACTGACCCTACGGGCCACCCGCCTGGGAAGCTGATGGTTGGGTGGCACTGTCCATCCCATGGCCTCCCGGGTGGGGGCTGCGAGGTCCGGCCACCTGTTCCCCACGCCCCGGAAGGCTCCCGCCTGGGAAGCCGCGGGTGGGGAGGTGCTGGTCGCCCCATGGCCTTCCGGGTGGGGGCCGCAGGGGTCCAGCTGCCTGGTCCCCGGGTGGGGTGGTGCTGGCCGCCCCATGGCCTCCCGGGCAGGACCGCGGGTGTCTGGCTGCCTGTTCCCCGCGTGCCCCGGAAGGCTCTCGCCCAGGAAGTCGAGGCTGCAGCGGCGGGGCTGCGGGGATCCGACCGCCTTGCCCCCACGCCCCGGAAAGCTCCGAGGCGGCCGGACTGCGAGGGTCCGGCTGCCCTGCCCCCACGCCCCTGAACGCTCCGAGGCGGCCGGGCCGCGGGGATCCGGCTGCCCCGCTCCCGCGCCCCTGAACGCTCCGAGGCGGCCAGGCCGCGGGGATCCGGCTGCCCCGCCCCCGCGCCCCGGAACGCTCCGAGGCAGCCGGGCTGCGAGGGTCCAGACACCTTGTCCCCGCGCGCCGGAACGCTCCCGAGGTGGCTGGCGGCAGGGCCGTGGGGATCCGGCCGCCCCGCTCCCGCCTCGTGCCCGCCTTCCCCCCACCCCGGCTTCCGCCTGGAAAGGCATCCACAGGCCCAAGGCGCTGGATGCCTTCTCAGGCGGGAGGCTCCCAAGATGGCGGAGGCCGCAGCCCTGGAGAAGCCGCACACCAGGGCTGTGGCCTCCGCCATCTTGGCTGGGCTAATTTGCATACAACAGCTCTGATTGGCTGGTGGGCGTGGCTTACCCGTCTCGGAGAAACGGTTAATTTTAATATTTTGCTTTTATAGAGTAGATTATTTAAATTGATTACTTAGAATGAATATGTACATTTGAAAGTTATTGATACAATACTACTAAGTTGTTGGCAATTCAGATTTTTGTTGTCATAATTTATCTTTAATGATTGCATTAATTATGTCATTCAAATGTACTTTATAACAGGTGTATGTCTGATGCTGTTCATTGTAAAGATATTGGTCAAATATGGTCTTTGCCTCAAGTACTAAAAGGTGTTTAAAGATTAAAAAACAAATTTTCTGAAAAACCATGTTAACAGTACTAAAGTTGGAGAGATGAACTTGAAATAAATGAAATTGTTAAGTCATTATAGTCCATGGAGTAACTTCAGATCAGTTAGATGGGAATTATGAAGGTATATAACTGCAGTAAAAGCAAGCTTTTAACAAATGTTTCCTCTCCCCATTGTTGAATTGAGTTAAAATAAAGGCTATGGTTCTTTTTGTTTCTATAATAGATCAGTATTTTTCAGTTAACTAAAAAAATAATGAAGATTATTCACAGATGTTTATTTGGCCTTGTTAAGCCAACGTCAGAACTACAGTTTTCCAAATTGTATTTTATTAATTTTGGTCGAATACGCATATTCAGGGAGAGAGCCCCATCTGCTGGTTTGTAGAATTGTAACTGCCATCCTTAAGATACCAGTGTACCGTAAATCAACAAAAAGTGCCTTCATCGCTTAATCCTTTTCAAGGAAGTTCTTGAGCTTGGTGATGATTAATTTTGCCTGTAAGTGGTTCATTTCTTGGTGGGGCAGAAAGGAATTTTGTATTTCCCCAATTGGCTAGGATCATTGGTACCATTTATGCTCCTCAGAGCTCAAAAGTGGGGAAGGACTTTTGGAGGTGGTACCAGTTCAGGGAGATTTGTAGAAACAGTTCTGGGCATGGCAGTGTAGTTGCTGCCATGTTTCACTGTTTTGCTCTCATTTCTTCCTACCTTCCTTTCTCCCTCTTCTTCTGTCTTTGTTAGCTGAATGTCCTATTTTCCCAGTCTTTCATCTCTACTGTGAGGCCTGTGGTAGATAATGATCCGTGCTTGCCTGTTTTTTGGTTTTTGTTTTTCTGTCATGGTAACTAATATCTTCCCCAGAGAATGATATTTAGACTCTACAGTATGTTATATTCCTTGTTACTGGTTTGGGGTTTCATTTGTGTTCTATGGTTTCTTGTTCTCTTCCCTGGTAAATATGAGAAGAGAGTTAAGAGTTAAGATAAACTGAGGAGTTTACTTAATTTACTCAACCTTTAATCCCTAATCCTTCTCCGATTTAATGCATTCACTGAACTGGGGAACCTGTGCCAACCTCCTGACACCCCCCTGCCTGTCATTCATTGTATAAAGGTATATAGATATATGTTTTTATTGATTTCGGAGAGAAGGAGAGGGGAGAGAGAGGTAGGAACATCAATAATGAGAATCATCAATGGGCTGCCTCCTGCATGTCCCCTGCCGGGGCCTGAGCCTGTAACCCAGGCATGTTCCCAGACCGAGAATTGAACCATGACCTCCTGGTTCATGGGTTGAGTCTCAACCACTGAGCCACAATGGGCCGGGCAAAAATTCACCATTTTAACCATTTCAAGGTGTGCAGTTCAGTGGCATTTAGCACATTTACAGTGTTTTGCAACCATTACCATTATCTAGTTTCAGAACATTTTCATCACATTGAAAGGAATCCCAGGGCTAACTAAGCAGTCAACTCATCATTCCCTACTCTCTTCTCAGCCCTGGTAGCCACTAACCTGCTTTCTTTCGGTCCCTATGGTTTTGCCTGGTTTGGACATTTCATATGAATAGAATCCTATGATATATAGTTCCTTGTGACAATTTTTAAAAAAAAGATAGGTAATGAATGCACATAGTAAAAAATTCAGAAGTCGTGAAGAATATAGTAATAGTAAGAGGTTCCCTTTCCCTGATCCCTTGCCATCTAGTTTCTTTCTCCAGAGACAACCAGTTACCAGTATTTGGGTATCTATGAGATATTTTGTACAATTGGAAACATTTGTATGTAATATATTTCCCCCATACAAATTATTGTTCACTAGCTGCACTGTTCTGTACTTTGCATTTTTACTGTAACAATCTATCTTTGAAATCTTTTTTGTCAGTACATTTAGAACTACCTCTTTCTATTTAAAAACTACATGATATGCTAGTGTATGGATTTGCCAAGTATATTTAACCAGAGCCTTATTAGGTTGCTTAGCTTTTTTTGTTATTACAAACAAAGCTATAGTGAATATCTATGTTTATTTATTTTTTATTGATTAAGGTATTACATATGTGTCCTTATCCCCCCATTTCTTCCCCCACCCCCCCTTGTGCCCTCACCCCCCTGATGTCTGGATCCATTGGTTAGGCTTATATGCATGCATACAAGTCCTTTGGTTGATCTCTCCCTCTTACCTCCACCTTCCCCTACCTTCCCTCTGAGGTTTGATGGTCGATCAAATATCTATGTATTATAAACATAGGTGAGACTATATCCATAGGGTAAATACATTGGTGTGTGCATTTGTCATTTTGATGGATAATGATGACTTGCCTTCTGCAGTTACTATAACTTTATACTCCCACCAGCAATGTTTGAACAATGCATATATCATTTATTGTGATACTCAAGCTATATGAAAGTACATATAGGCATACCTCGTTTTATTGCACTATTTTTTATTGGGCTTTGCAAATAATGTGCTTTATAAATTGAAGGTTTGTGGCAACCCTGTATCGAGCAAGTCTGTTGATTGCATTTTTCAATAGTATTTGTTCACTTTGTGTCTGTGTCACATTTTGGTAATTCTCACAGTATTTCAGAATTTTTCATTACTATTATACTTGTTGTGGTTTGTGATCAGTACAAATTGTCAGTTACAGCCCTAGCTGGTTTGGCTCAGTGCATAGAGTGTCAGCCTGTGGACTCAAGGGTCCTAGGTTTGATTCTGGTTAAGGGCACATGCCCGGTTGCAGGCTTAATTCCCAGTAGGGGCGTGAAGGAGGTAGCCGATAAATGATTCTCTCTCATTATTGATGTTTCTATCTTTCCCTCTCCCTTCCTCTTAGAAATTATTAAAAATATATTTTAAAAAATTGTCAGTTACAAAATAGTAACAAGGTATAGTCAATATTGTAATAACTAAGTATGGTGCCAGGTGGGTACTAGACTTATCAGGGAAATAACTTTGTAAATTATAAGTCTAAGTACTATGCTGTACACCTGAAACTAATATAATATTGAATGTCCACTGTAATTAAAAAACAACCACAAAACAACTTGATGTGATAGTGTTCTATTTCTGCCCCTAACAAAAGGAATTGGTTTATCTGAACTGGCCGGTCTGGAGGCTCCTACTCTGAAAGACCTAACTCCTCGAGGACATAGGTTACAGATTATATAGGTCAAAGTCACAAGGCACCATGGGCTAGGGGTTCAGGGTCATAGTAGGAGCTGAATGGTTAGAGGTGAGATAAGGGTAATAAATCATTCCTTCAGGTCTTTTTTTAAAAAAATATATTTTATTGATTTTTCACAGAGAGGAAGGGAGAGGGATAGAGAGCCAGAAACATCAATGAGAGAGAAACATCGATCAGCTGCCTCCTGCACACCCCCCACTGGGGACGTGCCCGCAACCAAGGTACATGCCCCCGACTGGAATCGAACCCGGAACCCCTGAGTCTGCAGGCCGACTCTCTATCCACTGAGCCAAACCGGCCAGGGCATTCCTTCAGGTCTTGAGGACAACTCCCAGGTCAGCTGGGTGTCCAGAACTACTTTCAAGAACAAGTAACCAAGAGGGTTTTCCTGCCTTAGGGCTCAGGAGCTATTACCTTTTTTTAAAAAAATATATTTTATTGATTTTTTACAGAGAGGAAGAGAGAGAGATAGAGAGTGAGAAACATCAATGAGAGAGACAAATTGATCAGCTGCCTCCTGCACACTTCCCACTGGGAATGTGCCTGCAACCAAGGCACATGGCCCTGACTGGAATTGAACCTGGGACCTTTCAGTCCTCAGGTTGATGCTCTATCCACTGAGCAAAACCAGTCAGGGCGGGAGCTGTTATTTTTAGCTGCCAGGGGATTAAAGGTTGGGGTGAGCGTTACTCAGGACTGGACTATTGTCTTCTGCTTTCTCAAGAGTCAAGGATCATCAGGGCAGTGAAGTTAGCTGAGAGAGAGAAGAAAAATATGATGGTTTTAAAACTACAGTTTAAATCAAATCAGAATTGTACAGATCCTCAGTGATGAGGCCTTAGCCTAATTTGAATTAAGTATGGTAAACATAGGGCTTCAGGCAGATACCCCCTATGTCCCATTCTTTCTGATTTGCCTAGCAAGAATTTGCCTGCCAGTTATGTTCCCCTCCTCCCCAACTACCTGTAAATCCTCCATTTTTTTGAAATCTAATACTCCCTTCCATCTCCCTTTCTCCTTTGTCCAAAATGTCTTATATACCCAGTGTTGCCTCACTGTCTTTGGAATTTTTATACCTCTGAAATTATCCATGCACATATATTAAAACATTGTTTTCTTCTGTAAAAAAAAAAAAAATTGAAGCCGGGCTGGTATGCTCAGTGGTTGAGCATCAACCTATGAACCAAGAGTCATGGTTCATTCCTAGTCAGGGCACCTGCCTGGGTTGTGGTCTCTATCCTCAGTGTGTGGCATGCAGGAGGCAGCTGATTAATGATTCTCTCTCATTATTGACTAGGTGCCTGGTACACAAAAATTTGTGTACTCGGGGGTGTCCCTCAGCTCAGACTGTGCCCTTCGCAGTCTGGGACCCCTTGGGCGATGTCCACCTGCTGGTGTGCCTGGCCAGCCTGAGTGAGGGGCTGATGGCTGTTTGCAGGCTGGCAAAGCCCCCCAGTGGGGACCCTCACCCTATGGGGCTGTGGTCAGCCTGGGTGAGGGGCTGAGGGCTGTTTTCAGGCTGCCCACAGCTACCATTGATGCAACGTCCTAGCAAGGCTGGCTGGTATCAGGTTTCTGGGGTTTATTTATCTTCTATAATTGAAATTTTGTTGCCTTGAGCGGAGGCCTAGTCAGGCAACGAAGGCTCCTGTTTGCTTTAGCTCCATGGCTTCTATAATTGAAACATTGTTGCCTTGAGCAGAGGCCCGGCTGGTCTAGGCAGGCAAGTTTCAACTCCATCGCTGGTGCAATGAAAGCCTCCTGTTGGCTCTAGCTGTGTGGCTGCTGGCCGCCATTTTGGCTGGGTTAATTTGCATTCAGCCATTCTGATTGAATGATGGGCGTGGCTTGGCAGGTGGGCATGGCTTAGAAGTCTCAGAGTGATGGTTAATTTGCATACTACTCTTTTATTAGATTAGATGTTTACATCTCTCTCCTTTCCTCTGTAAAATCAATAAAAATACATTTAAAAAAAGAAATTTGTCTCTTTCATTTTAATGCTGCCTAATGTAGAACATGGTGTTGTAAAAAATAATATAAATGGAGCCATTTCAAAATGGAGTTGGAGCTGTGATCCCAGAGGAATTGCCTCGCCGGTATGTCTTAGTCCTCAAATCTTTGGAATGTTAAAACGGAGCAAAACAATATTTGATTTGAACCTAAAGCAACATTGTGTTCCAAAGTACTATTTGCAAAGATAACAAGAGAGCAGTCATTATGACTTACTGTACTGAAAATTAGACATTTTTAAGAATTAGCCTCACTCTATTAGCTTATCTGCATCTACAGAAATTCCTTCCTTAGCGTATTAGCACCCTTGATTCTATTCATGTAATTATTCCCTTTTTCTGTCTCATAAATAACCCCTTGCCTTCACCTCCTAATTGGAAGACCTTGGGTTTCTGTCTGAATCACTGCTGTCTGAATAGCTATTGTTTTGGTTCTCAGGTAAATACTTGTCTCTCACTTTGCTAATGGATTTTTAGGTTAACAGTTTTGGAAGGTTTTACAAATGTAAAATATTAATGGCTTTTCCTAGATCGATGTCCAGAATGCCACTTTACATGTCCATCAGCAGTACCGAAGAGTGCTCTTTGTCCTGCCCCCTTACCTGCTCTTGACATTTTCAGTCTTCAAGAATTTTGCCAATTTTATGGAAGAAAGTCATTTTACTATACATTTTCTTGATAATTTGGTGAGATTAAATGGTTTTTCATATATTTATTAGTATTTTATTTCTTAATATAATATGCATTTCGCCCCCCCCCCCCCCCC
>PVJC01001101.1:26864-63649 GCA_004026665.1 Murina feae | reverse complement strand
CAAATCAGACTACTCAGTAAGGTATGCTAGACAACACCTTGCAGTCCATAGTGAAACCCAAAATATGCCTAAAATGTGGTTGGGTCTGAGTTTTTTTGTCTTGTAAAACTGAAGAATGGATTCAGGGACAAAAATGGTGGGAAGAAAACAGAATTTATTGGGGGAGGGTAAGGAGGAGGGGGGTAACAATTCTTGCTGGAGGAGATATGTGGACTTCCTGCTGCAAGACAGCAGGAAGGGGGCCCCCAAATGGGTTACCCCATTTAAGCTCTTTGTTTAGGGGATATTTATATACTCTGCGAGCTTCTGATTGGTCCCTTTAAGGAATTCTGGCAATACCCAATTATATCAAAGTTCAAGTTTCCACCTGTGGGAGGACCTGATTAAGGACTTCCACTCCATGTCCCGGGTGACATCACTGTTCCCACTGGCCAGGTGTCAAGGGTGAAGTTTTCCCACCCCAGCCAGGTTTCGCCTCCATGTCTGGCTTCCTTTCTCCCTATTTCCAGGTGGTCCCTGTCTTGGTACCTAGTCCTCTTTTTCAGTCTTATTAGAACACCCAGCAGTCTTTCCCTTTTTCCCTGTTGGATCTACGTTTAAAACTTCTTGCACGTTTTGTGGCTCATATGAGAACTCAGTACATTTTTGCTTCTCTCTAGTGAAAGAATGAAAAACAAGGAATTGAAATTTCATGGCGTTTCTGCAGAACTGCAGCTTCCTGAATAGGGGCTGTATCAGGTAGATTCACCGTTGTTTTGCTTGGGCCTGGCACAGTACTTGCGAGGATTTTTAATGGCTGTTCAGTAATTTGATTGAATGGAACTGTGTTCAAATATGTTTTAATTCATTCTTCTATCTGGATAAACAAGTTTATCAGGAGAAAATAAGCTTATTTTGCTTACATTGTTATTTACCATATTTTCAGACAGGGATTAGAAAATATATTCTAAGCATGTAAACTGGTAGCCTTGCACATAGCTCGACTGTTTGCTTTAGTAGTTGAGATTGTGTGAGTATAGCTAAATGAAAATTCCACCCCTTAATGATAGCAAAATAGTGATTTTGTTGTGTGCAGTCTTAAAGCGAGATTAAGCTGTTTTCACTGTGGATGGTGATTTTTACACATGATAGAGCAGGCTAGCATATTTACATACGTAAAGCTAGAATAATACATTGCTTTAAAAACCTTTTTTATCTGCTTTTTAGATTCATTGTTTGACACAAATTTATTCTTAAGTAACTGAAAAACACACACACCGCAGTGGATACTGTAGATTGTAAAATGAAGGAGAAGCTTAGCTTTACTGTGGAGTCTGAGTCTGGGTGTAACCTAACTAGCTAGAGGATATGCAATTCTTGATTGACAGCAGGACCAGCATTATGCAGATTTTGTCAGAGAGAATAGCAGCTCAGAAACCGGCCTTGCTCAGTTAGGAATCACTACATTCACCACTCATGTCGTTAGTTTTTATTTTTCTGTCTACTGGATTTGTAAACAAATAGGACAAAACAGTTCCTCTTTTGTTTTTATTAAAGTGACACTGCAGTGCAGTTTCAGTATCAGCTAAGCATACATATGTGGAAATCTGATATTCTCACCAAATTAGCTAATTTTTAGCTGTGTTCCATGCTTATCTCTGGACCGTTGTTTATTAAATCCTATCTTGAACTGTTCTCTTTTTACACAAGTGTGTTTTGCCTGTGCCTTCCTGTCTGTTTCAGTGAGAAGCTTTATGTAGGTCAGGCTTGGCTTAAGCAGATTTCCTGAACCTGCGTCAGCTTAAGCTGGAGGAATTTTAATAAACCCTCCCCTGTAGGCGTGGGCCTAAATGAGGCTAGCCTAGTTAAGCCTGATCTTTTTCCGTTTGTGAAAAGAGCTGAGCAGAGCTGAAGGCTGCATGGTGGTTTCAGAAACTGCCTACTTAATTTGAGAAAAGAACAATGGTAGGAAAGGCTAGATCTTCCAATTTTACCTTATCTGAAAAGCTTGATTTGCTAAAACTTGTGAAGCCATATGTGAAAATTCTCGAAGAACACACTAACAAGCATTCAGTAATAGTGGAAAAGAATAGATGTTGGGATATCATAGCAGTTAACTATAATGCAATTGGAGTAGACCGCCCTCCTCGAACAGCGCAGGGCCTACGCACCCTTTACAAAAGGCTCAAAGAATATGCCAAACAGGAGCTGTTGCAGCAAAAAGATACCCAATCAGATTTAAAAAGCGGTATTTCTGAGCCAACCAAGAAAGTTATGGAGATGATTCCCCAGATTTCCAGTTTTTGCCTGGTAAGAGACAGGAACCACTTACAAAGGTAAGCTTTATTTTATTTTGCTGTGGGAAATTATGGCGCCTCCTATCTATTGGGCTTTGGCTTAGTTGTGACAGAGATAGGCATTGTAAGCATCCCCACACGGGAGCAATGAATAGTGTCTTTGTTTTGCGTTCTAAAAAAAGAAAACTGAGGCTATAAGGAATTTTCCTGCTGCATTTCATTTAAGTCATTTTTATTGTCTTCCCTTCCCCCTTCCCTCCTGTAGTTTCTGAAAAGTAATGGTTAGGGAGGAATACTTGGGATGAAATTTGTGACATCTGTTCATAAACTTTTTAAGCTTTAAAATTAAATTGTTTAATTAGCTGAGAGTGAGACCTTTTAAGAGTACATTTCATTGGAATTTTTCAGTTTCATAGAAAGTTAGTTGTAGGAGAAATGGAACCCTTGCTTGTGTGTGAAATTGTCACTGTCTCCACTTACTGAATATTCTTTGAGCTAAAAAACTAAAATCAATAATTAAGTAAACCTATTAATTGTATTATTGCATATGTTAAGACACTTCATTGTCTGTTTTTTATTTAAAATAAAAAACACAAGGAAAGGAGTTAATGCCTAATTAGGGGTTCAGGTTACTTAATAAAATGTAAAGTTTTTGTTTATTTATTAATGGTATGGTTTCATATTGATTGTGGGTCACATAGGAAAGGGCAGGTTTTCACAAACTGCTTTGCAAGGGTGTCAAACTATGAATTTTAATATACCAATAAGAGCAACTATTTTCATAAAATGTTAGAAACATTTTGTTGTTCTTGAACTTATGCTCTACATAACTACTTGCCTTGGAATCTTAAAAACTATTACCTTACTACTGATTCAAATTTTAAACCATGGCAAGAGATAAAAATGGCAGCTACATTCTTCTGAATCATTTAGGGTAATTTAAACAAGTTGTAAACTTCTTGTTAGTTGAGAGACCTTTCAAATAAAGCTTTACAATGTGCTTTTCTATTATTGGAAGAGTCATTATATAAGCAAATTTATTGATTGCCTGTGAAATCTTTTTGAAGTTAGGAGAGAAACAGGGAAAAGAACTTTTTAACCAAACATGTTTGTTATTTTGATAACTTATTGAGATTATTTTTTTGAGCCCAGCTTCTTATCATACACTGCTTATTTCTAGTTGATAGCATAGTAAAAAAATATCACTCTGGGAATCCGGGACATGGATACACAGTGTATTAAATTATGGGGCCACTGCATAAAATGTTCACTGAGATGACAAATAGTTAAATCCCAACATGCTGGATGAAACCTCCACAGTAAGACTGTTTTATTCTGTGTTATAGAAGATAAATAAGATACAAGTATCTGTATGTTGTATGTGTATGTATGTTACATAAACAACATTTTGGGACATTTCTTTGATAAAAGGAATTAATTGATTCATGTATTTTTATACCTACTATTTAAACAATAACAGTTTTTCATATTTTAAAGTGAAGAATATTAGAAATAAGCCATTTAAATGCTTGCTTATATTAGTGTCTACACTGCCATTTTTCATATCAGCGTTTTCATGTAAGATATTGATGTATTTAATGTGCTTATACTTATTTGACATCATCTTGAATCTTGATAATTATCTCACAAGTTTATATTATTCTATAATTTTAATTATGCTTCTATATAAACATGCCTGCTAATCTCATCTATTTCTCCATTCTTAGTAAGGAAAAATCTTACTATTTATATTATTTAATGTATTTAAAAATATACATATTTGGTTAAGCTAGCTCTATAACACATTGATTTATGTCTTTATTTTTACTTCTCTCTAATATCAAATTATATTTTGTGTTTTTGTAACCCATTTGATCCTTACAATCCGTATTTCTAAATTTTAGAAACCCTTCTGTTTATCACTTTTGTGACTTCTCTAAAGCATTTTTATATGCTTACCTTACTTATGTTTCCACTAAAATGAAATAGAATATTCCAGATATAAGGCATATTTTTAATTTGCATGAGAGTATAATGTATATGTCTCATTTTATTATACGCTATTGTACATATTAATTTGAAATAGTTATTGTGTAAATTTTTAAAATTAAATCTGCAGTTGTAGTATTTTTCCATTATAGGTTTTAGAGATGTTAATAAATCTTACTAATTTGAATTACATTTATATTCTATCATTGTGCTTTTGAAAATCATAAGATGATAGCCCGACCAATTTGGCTCAGTGGCTGAGCATTAACCTATGAACCAGGAGGTAACCTTTCAATTCCTGGTCAGGACACATGCTGGGCTTATGGGCTTGGTCCCCAGCCGGTCGATGATTCTCTCTCATCATTGATGTTTAAAAATAACCCTCAAGGAACAAGATTATATATTCTTAATTAACAGCTTCATGGTATAACTGAAATTTATTTTTTAAAAAATAGAACTTTAAGGTACATTATATTTACATAATAAAATAACGCTAAAACTGTAGATGTCTGTATAGTTTTATGGAAATAACATGTAAATTTAATAAACTTTCAATGTATTATATATAGCCTATTTAAATATACTTTATTGATTTTTATAGAGAGGAAGAGAGAGGGATAGAGAGTTAGGGATGAGAGAGAAACATCTATGAGCTGCCTCCTGCACCCCTCCTACTGGGGATGTGCCCGCAACCAAGATACATGCCCTTGACCGGAATTGAACCTGGGACCTTTCAGTCCGCAGGCCGATGCTCTATCCACTGAGCCAAACCGGTTAGGGCTCTATCTAGCTTATTTAAAAACATTGCACTAACATAACCGTTTCATCTGTATTTAATCATTCCACATATGATGATCACCTACCAGGTTTCAAGTACAGTGTTATGCTAGGTGCTGGGGATATAGTGGTTGAGATCCTTGGCTGGTTAATTTATCTGACCAATGGTTGAGAGACTGAGAGAACAACTGAGTCATATGGTTTAGGATAGGTAAGATTAAACACCATTGCACCAGAAATTGGTTAGTTAGGATAATCCAGATGGCATCTGAAGCCATACACAACCTCACAATCTTGATTTTTTTTTTTTTTACAAATGAAGAAAACATTGCTTCTCATAGATGCCCTTCCATTATCCTCCTGTAAGTCTTGGAACTTGGTGATTTTTAGATCAGTCCAAGAGAGCAGAAGCATATCAAGGGCAAAGGAATAGGAATAGCAAGGCCCAGAACACCAGTAAAGATCAGGCTTTGTAGGAGCAATTGGCGTCTCTTTGAAACCATTAAAAATGACTTTATTTACCTCATTGTCATTTGTGTAGTATTTGTAATTTCATGTTCTTTTAAGAGCCAGATTTTAAAATTAAGGATGGGAAATAACATATATGTATGGTATTAAAATCCTAAATTTAGTCACTCATTTTCAATTTGTTATTCTAAGGGTTAAATTTTTTTGATTCACAATTTTCTTTATAGCTTTACAGCTTAATAATGTAATATACATTAAACATGAAATTATGGTGTAAATATACTCTTGTCTTCATTTGATTTACATTTTATAATGCTTTTTTGTGTGCTGTAGTGCAAACTTGGCTGAGGAGGCACAGGCTGGTACCAGTTCACTACAGGTAATGTTGGATCAGCATCCAGTTGCTATTACAGTGCAGGTGAAGCAAGAAGAAGACATTAAGCCCCCTCCTCCACTGGTTTTCAATTCGGAACAGAATTATACTTTAGAGCAAAGAGAAGAACGAGAATTAGTACATGTTATGGACAGATCTGTGTCACCATCCCTTTCCTCTGTTGATATGAGAATGACATCGTCTCCATCTTCCATCCCAAGGAGAGATGATTTTTTCCATCATGAGTGTGGAGGACACTTTAGGTCACAATTAGGGTATGATCCTCAGATTCTGCAAATGCTGAAAGAGGAGCATCAGATTATCTTAGAAAATCAAAAAAATTTTGGATTGTATGTTCAGGAGAAGAGAGATGGATTGAAAAGAAGGCAGCAGCTAGAAGAAGAGCTGCTACAAGCAAAAATTGAAGTGGAGAAGCTGAAAGCAATTCGCTTACGGCATGATCTGCCTGAATATAATAGTTACTAATTTTTTTTTCAGTTTCACAAAGGATAATTTTAATTTTGGCCAAGTTACTTTCTCTTGGGAATGTCTTAAAGCAGAATATGTATTCTTATACTGTATTGTTAATCTCTATTATGACATTTTAAAAATTATTTTCTTTTGAGATATAATTTTTTGATTGTATGGCATGGTTATATTTTTTCTCTCTCAATGTTTTTTTCTAAGAAGTTTAATTGTTGGCCTTACAAAAGATGTTACATTTTGATCATCCTACATAATAAAAAGCTAATATGCTAATTAGACTGGATGACAGAATGACCTTCTGGAATGACCAGTGGGTGGGGGGCGGGGTCAGTGAGCCTGCACCACCAGGCCAGCCATGGCGGTCCTGGCACTGTCCCTTCTGCAGAGGCAACGGGAGAAGAGGCAGCACGGTCCCGGCACCTCCGCACAGGTGGGATGGTGTGCGACTGTAGTGCCTCAGCCTCCCATGGTTCCTCCCCCAGCTAGCCCTGCCAACCCCCCCTGCTCAGCCAGAAGCTGGGCTCATGGCTGGCGAGTACAGTGGTAAGGAGTGAGGGGTCCTGGACTGTGAGAGCCCCTGACTGGAGAGGGATTTCTGAATGCTGACTTAGTCACAACCCCTGGTGGGGATCGGGCCTAAGCCAGAAGGTGGACATCCCCTGAGGGGCCCTGGACTACAAGAGGGTAGAGGGATATACTCCCCGCCCCCCCCATGTGTGCACAGTGCACAAGTTTTGTGCACTGGGCCTCTAGTTAAAATATAACATACATATACACAAATAAGTATTCTTTCAAAGCTCTGTCTTCAACATTTTAAATTAGAGCTTTGAAAAGCTGTAGTTCAAGGTTTTTAATTCAGCCTAATTTAGAAGCAATACTAGCCCAATAACAGGAAGCCTGTCTTTATGACATTGATTTTTATGCTTTCATTTTTTGAAGGAGGAAGTCCTATGACTTTAGTGATGAAAGGTATTTAGAGATCACTTTTTACCACCTTTTCAAATTAGAAGCTAATAAAACAGAGTCTAGAAAGAACTCAATGACTTATTTGAAATAACAAAGCTGTTTATGGCAGACCAAGGACCAGCACCGAGTTTTTGTAATTTCCCCTCTACTATCCCATAGAAATAAAGATCCATTAAAATTAACCTCCATATTAAAAAGTTGGAGGTGCTTATTTTATTAAAATAGTTTTTAAAGATTGGGAGCTTATGAAATCAAGGGAATTGTATCCATTATCCCCATTCCCTTCCCATCCCCCACCTTTTTTTTTGCCAGCAAAATAAGATAATCTCTTGGAGCTATTATATATCTTGGCTGTAAAATTTAATGTTTTAATTCACTTTTAATGTCTTATTCTGAAAAAGATTTCACAGTAAAAATTTTAATGAACAAACTTAAAATTTCACATAGATTAAAAGTTGCAAAAAGTATGTTTATAGTTTGATATAATCTGTAATGTTTTTTAAATACTGCTATTTTAGTATTTGTGGGAATAAAATTTTCATTCTTAAAGCACACACATAGTAAATTTAAGTTAAATCTTTAGTATGTATATTACTTACCGATTTCTATTTTTGCGAGCGCTTTGTTGAGGAAGGATTTTTAAGACAAGCTTTAGAATGGGGTAGGTAGAATTTTAGCAGTATACCGGAGAAAGGACGTTTAAGTCAAAGTGAGCAGCGTGAAAAAAGGCCTAGAGAATGGGGAGAAGTGGATCATTGTGTACATGCATAAATACGGTGCTAAGCCAGGTAATTGTACATGAGTGAAGAGGGCCCATTAGCATAGTGGTAATCTTAAGACATCTTCCTTGGCTGTAGCTACTGTTTAGTTCTGGTAGACTTTGTACATGCACAATATAAGCCAGAGATCTGCATTTTATGTGAAAATTTTCCAATATTAAAATGTTTGCAAATAATTCAAAATGTTTAAAACTGCACAGACAAAACATGTGAGTGGATGTCATTCAGCCTGCGGGCTTCCTTTGTGGCCTTAGAGTAGAGCAGTGGTGTTCCCCAGGAGTAGATCCTGACCAGTAGTATCAGTGTCTCTTGAGAACTTGTGAGAAATGTAAATTCATGCCTTTTGAATTAGGAACTTTGGAGGTGGAGTCCAGCAATATTTTAACAAACCCTCAGTTTGAGAACCACTAGAGCAGAATATTTTGGAACCTAGCTTGGTGCCTAAATCATATTAGATTCTCAGAAAATTTTGTTGAAAGAGGAGTAAAAGTGAGTTAAAGGATATCAATTTGGAAGTTGGTTGGTGCCAGATTATAGATTACATTAAAAACTATTTTTAGCCCTGGCCTGGTAGCTCAGTTGGTTTGGGTGTCTTCCTAATAAGCCTAGGTTGCGGGTTTGATCCCCGGTCAGGGTACATACAAGAATCAACCAATGAGTGCATAAATAAGTATAATAACAAATTGATGTTTTTCTCTCTCTTTCCCCCTTCCTCTCTCTCTAAAATTAATCAATAAATAAATTTTTTTTTAAGGAATCAGACTTGAATATAAAATGGGAAGCCATTGAAGGCTTTTGATTAGGAGGATATACTAGTAAATTAGAGTTCTAAGTTAGTGTTATAATAGCATCTTGTAGTGAGTGTAAAGGAAGTCTGAAATTAGGTTATGGCTATAGAAATAGAAATAAAGTGGACTGTTAGGATATTATTTTAGCTTGTTGATTGCTTAATTTCATCGACATTTTATATCTGCTATTAGATTTAAATATTTTATAAAAATGCCTTGAATATATAATATATATAATTTTGACAATTTCATCATCTTTAATCTGTACTATGACTTTTTTGAGTCTAATGAATTTTATAATTGTAATTTGAGGTAATGTTTTTAAAGTATAATTCTAGTAAATGCATTCTTATAATAGTTTTACTTTTTGAGATTATTGAAAGCAAACTACTGTATAAAGTAATTCATATTACAGTCTCAGCATGTACTACTCAGAATTGATGATGAATGTTTAATTTGAATATTTACTCTGCAGCTAAATCAGAGTTTTCCAAAATATGTCCTGTGAGAATAATTCTGTGAGTTGTTTCTAGGAAAGGGTTTTGTGTTAAAAAAAAAGTACAACATGCATCTTTTTTGTGTAATTAGGTTCTAAAATTAGTGTTGAAGGTAAACATGTGTATACGAAATTGCCCTTGAAAAATTCTTTTGCTGCCCATAAGTTGTAAACATAGTCTGCTACTGTCAGATTTTCCTCCAGTATTGGTCAAGATTGTTGTTGCCATCCATATCTTTCCTTACCCATATGAACTTAAATGGTACATTGTAGGTTTTTAAAATTTGTTTAATTTATTTTTTAGGATTCTTTTTTTCTCCTTTATTTTATTTTAGTGGGGGTACATTGTTATTTTTACAACTTACGATTTTTAAAATGAGGTGCGATTTATAAAGACATCCTGAAAAAGATAATGAAGCTCTTTCATTTCTAAAGATATTAGCAGATTTCTTAAAATATTCAAATTAAGTATTTTTATGTAAAATAATGAAACATCAACTTGGAGTTATTTCATTTTTGAAAGATTCACTCTATCCTTTGCATTTTTACTTATATAAAAATGTTTAAAATGTTTCCATGTGCCTTCTTTTATAGTAATGTCAAGTTTTTAAATAGACATGTTTAAATCATTTAGAGTGTGATAAAATGTACTTAATATATATTGTTGATGATCATGGTTAAATGTTTTAATACATGTTCTTTTAAATACAAGGTAATTATACTGATTTGTGTGCTCGTTTTGTGTGTCATAAGACAAAGAATTCACTACTGTTGAGGTAAAATTTTATGATGAGGCATAATTGAAATAAATTTATTTACAGGATTGTGGTATAGTAGATATCAAATGTACCATGTCTAAATACCATAACATTTCTTTTTCAAATATTAAGATCCACAAATTTTCAAAATATATTAAATATTTGATAGTAAATTTGATTACAAGTACTTAAAAATAATTAGATGAAAAATGGTTGCAATACTTAATACAAAAGATTAAAACATGCAACCTCGTTAATCATTAACAGTTATGCTAAGTCTTTGCATATAATTTTGAATTGCTTGATTAAAACTAGTAGCTATAATTTGAATTGGTTATTTTAAATTTTTAATTGCTTTGTAAATAATGGAAAGCAAAATAAATAAATAAATAAATAAATAAATAAGGTAAAAATATCACCCAAGTCAGCCCAAACAGTTTAAAGTGTATATATATCATTAGACATGCACGTTTGTTAGTAGGTCTTTTATTTTTAAATTATGTGTGAATTCAATTCTGTTACGAAGATTAAGAAACTCTTCAAACATAGAAAACGTCAAAAGCATTTTACAGTAAACGTGTCTGTCACCTAAATTCTGCAATTAATTTTTTGCTATATTTCCTTTATCCATCTATCAGTTCATTTTTAAAAATGTTTTTATTGACTTTAGAGAGAGATAGAAAGGGAGAGGGAGAGAGAGAAGCATCAATCAGCTGCCTCAAGCAGGCTCCCTACTGGGGATTGAGCCTGCGACCCAGGGATATACCCTGACCGGAATTGAATTGGCGATCTCTTGGTGCATGGACACCACTCAACCAGAAGGCCACCAATTGATTTTTAAAGAAAACCTATATTATTATTATTTTTTAAAGTTTTCTTTTTCTGCTCAATTCCTTCATCTCCCCAACCCCTTCAACACTTCCCTGATCAGGCCAGTCTCCCTGATAAACATAGATGCTAAAATCCTCAAAAAATATTAGCAAACGGGATCTAGCAATACATTAAAAAAAAATCATACACTATAATCAACTGGGATTTATTCTGGGATTTCAAGTTGGCACAATATCTGCAAATCAAAAAAAGTGATGTACCACATAAACAAAACAAAGGATAAAAACTACATGATTGTATCAGTAGATGCCGAAAAAGCATTTGATAAAATCCAGCACCCATTTACGATAAAACTCTCCGCAAAGTGGCAATAGAGGGAACATACCTCAATATAATGAAGGCCATATATGGCAAACCCACAGTCACTATCATACTTAATGATAAGCTTGGGAACAAGACAGGGATGTCTGCTCTCACCATAGTCCTGAGCTCTCACCATAGTAACTGAAGTCCTAGCCACAGCAATCAAGTAAGAAGAAATAAAAGGCCATTCACACTGGAAAGGAGGAAATAAAATTGGCATTATTTGTAGATGATGTAATACTGCATCTAGAGAACCCTAAAGAAAACTTGTTTTAAAACAAGTTGCAGAATTAGAATACTTCTAAATACTTCAGCATGAGTATTATGAACTAGAATTCAATATTTGTGTATGTATGGTTGGTTCTTTTTTTGTTTTTGTTTTGATTAATCCTCACGATATTTTTCCATTGATCGCTTAGAGAGAGTGGAAGAGAGAGGGGAAGACAAACACATCGATTGGTTGCCTCTTGCCTGTAACCAAGGTACATGGCCTTGATTGGAATCAAACCGGGACCCTTTGATCTGCAGGCTGGCACTCTAGCCACTGGCCAAACCAGTTAGGGCTGTGTACGTATGTTTTTTTAAGGTAAGATTTACAAACAGTGAAATGCACAAAACTTAAGGGATGAGTATTGATAGACGACTACACTTCTGTAGCTTAAAACCCTCTCCGATTCAGAACGTTATCACCCCAAATAGTTTTCTCTTGTCCCTTTCTAATCAGCTCTCTGGCACCGTAGGCAACCACGGTTCTAATTTTTAAAAAGTGCAAGTTTTGCCTGTTCTAGAACTTGAGTACTTGGAGTCACACGGCATGTAGCCTTCGTTTCTGTTTTCTTTCACCCATTTCAGCATTATTAATTCACGCCTGTCAGTAGTAGTTCATTGCTTTTTGTTGCTAATGGATCCACTGTATAAAATACTATGATTGGTTTGCCCATTATCTTTTGATGGACTTCTGGGCTATTTCTAGATTTTGGCTATTGTGTATAAAGGTTCTATGAATATTCTTGTATAAATCTGTTATGGACATAATGTTGGATTAGGGAAGGTATACAGTTAACTTTTTAAAAAACAGACTTTTCCCCATTTAAACTTCCATTTATAGTGTATGTTGTTTTGTTTTGTTTTGTTTTTTTAAATATATTTTATTGATTTTTTACAGAGAGGAAGGGAGAGGGATAGAGAGTTTAGAAACATTGATCAGCTGCGTCCTGCACACCTCCCACTGGGGATGTGCCCACAACCAAGGCACATGCCCTTGACTGGAATCGAACCTGGGACCCTTGAGTCCGCAGGCCGACGCTCCATCCACTGAGCCAAACTGGTCAGGGCTATTGTTGTTTTTTAAATAAAGTTTTGCACATTCTCTGATTGGAATGTCAGAATTGAAATTGATGAATAACTTCTGATATTTAAAGGAGTTCAAAATGCTGGGCAGATATCTGGAAAAATTAGTTTTATTCATTTTTTACTTTAGCACTTACTGCATATATGCTTTGACAAGAGGTATTGAGAAATATGATGAGATGTATAGTCCCTGTCATGCTCATAAAGTATTATTCTGAAAATGACCTTTAATGCAAAGAAATACTTTCTAGATTTATTTTATATTTAATGGTAATTGTACTTAGTTGACATTTAATCTCTCTTATTCGATAAAGAAAACTATGGATGATTGATTACCACTTTAAAGGAATTTGTGTATTAATGTTTTTATATTTTTAATGTGATAATAACTTTCAAATTTTAAACTTATATTGCAGTTATGTTAATACATATTAAAAGTTCTGGTATATTTTGGTAATTTTAAAACTCACAAAATAGTCTGCAAGAGTATATATATTTATTGAATTTGATTATATAAAACATTTAAAATTTTGTATGCTCACTTGAAAACAATGTGTTTATTTAGAATTTTTGAAAGGAAAGAAAGAATAATGTTCTTGGGTTTATGCAGTGCACAATTAAGCCATCCAAGCCTAGGGTGACTATGCTGATGATTCATTAAGATTATAATGTCCACCATCAATATAAAAATGAAATTATCTACTTTCTGTTTTTTTCAAAAAACATCTTTACCTTGTGAATCTTGCTGAAAGGCCTTCAATCTCTTGTGTATATAGACCTCTTTTTTTTTTTTTTGTAGACCATTTGTTAATGATTTGAGAAGTACATTACAGGGTCAAGGGCAAAATAGATCAGAACCAAGTTTAGAAATAAAAAGTATAGATAAAGTGGAGTTTTTAGGGGTGGTTAGCCTGCGATATTTCAAATTAGTCATTATCCTATATAATAGAGAAACATGTAAATTGACTGTTCCTTCACTACACTCACCAGCCAATCAGGAGTGAATATGCAAATTAACCCAACACAGCTGGCGGGTTAATTTGCATACACAGGATCTGGGTGGAGAGCAGAAGCGGGAGAGCCAGCAGCTTGAGGGGACAGGGCTCCCTTGGTTGCTCCCAGCATGGGAAGCACCAGGAATTCTTGGAATAGTAGTTCTGGTGGCAGCCTCAGGACTGGAAGCGGAATCCCAGATCATGGGGAGCACCAGGAATGCTGGGAATCATAGTTCTGGTGGCAGACGAATCTCCTAGACACTAGAGCAAAGTGAGCCTGGAGCAAGTTACTGTTGTGGTGGGGGGTCGAGGGAAAGCAAAGGTGAGAGGCATAAGTAAAATCAGAGTGTCTAGGAAAAATTAAAGGGAAGATATCCTAAAACTTTTCAGGAAATCTCCACCAGTGAAGCAAAGAAAAAAAAAGCCTCTATTATTCTGTGAGCAACAAACCAAACTGGGTTGGGGGTCTCAGACAATTTGCTCATATGATTGCAAAAACAAATAGAAACTCCCGGATTGGAGAGGGCTCCCCTGAGGGCTCCTGGATTGGAGAGGGTGCAGGTCGGGCTGAAGAACACCCCCACCCCCACCCCCACCTACCACCCCCATGCACAAATCTTCATGCACTGGGCCCCTAGTCCTATACAATAAAAGACTAATATGAAAATCGACTGAACGGCAGAACAGCTGGTCACTATGATGTGCACTGACCACCAAGGGGCAGACACGCAACATAGGAGCTTCTCCCTGGTGGTCAGTGCACTCCCATATGGGGAGCACTGCTCAGCCAGAAGCTGGGCTCATGCTGGCGAGTGCAGAGGCAGTGGCAGGAGCCTCTCCTGTCTCCACAGCAGTATTAAGGATATAAACTGTCAGTTGGATATCCCCCGAGGGCTCCTGGACTATGAGAAGGCACAGGCCTTGCTGAGGGATATCCCCATACCCTTTTGCCACCCCCCCCCCAGCTGAGTGCACAAATTTCATGCACTGGGCCTCTAGTTTTATATAATGCAAGTAGGGTGGATATATAGGAGGTTATATTGGATATGTGTTTAATTTCCAATTGTCTTCATTCTGCTTTTTGGAATTATTCACTCCCCTTTTCTACCTTAAGTCCAACATTTAAAATGGGACTAAATGGGAAAGGGACAAGGGCAAGATGATAATGATGGTAGGTAACATTTAAGGGGTACTTATTCCAGGGCAATAAGCCTTTTTCACATATTAGCTGACCAAATGCTCACAACAAGGGAGGTTGTTGTTAGTATTATGTTTACTTAGAGATTCTCACACTGGCATGGAGGGGGAACTCGTCTGTGGTCACATGGCTAGTAAGTGGCAGACTCAAGATTCAAACCCAACCAGATTAGTTCATGCTCTTAACCCTCCTGCTGTTGTACAAAAGAAAGGATATATCTAAGTCTGAGTACCTTATAGTATTTCAAAGTTAATTATAGGTAATTTATAAATTCTCAGAATTTATTGTCTTTTGTTGTATTCCTTTTTTTTTGGCAGGGGAAGGGTCTTGGACATAACAGTCACTTTTTTAGGTCCTGGGAACACAACTGGATATTTGACTCCAGAATTTTATGAGACCCAACCATTTTATGAAGACATATTCCCTGTCTCCATCCCCATCTCCCCCCCCCCCCCCCGTTTTACAGTAATCCTGATCATTACATTTTTCTCTTGGATAACCAAATATAAAACAGGAACAAATTTTAAAAGTGCAGAAAGATATTATCAGTCTTTCATTTAATGCACAGTCGCTGCTACTGGTAGAAAACATGCAAAAAGAAAATGAATTAAAATTGCATACCACAGCCATAGCCAGTTTGGTTCAGTGGATAGAGCGTTGGCCTGTGGACTGAAGGGTTCCGGCTTCGATTCTGCTCAAGGGCACTGTACCTCGGTTGCAGGCTTGGTCTCTGACTCTGGTCAGAGTGCGTGCAGGAGGCAACCAATTGTGTCTCTCTCACATCGCTGTTTCTCTCTGTCCCTCCCTTCCCCACGCTCTAAAAATCAATGGAAAAATATCCTTGGGCGAGGATTAACAACAACAAAAAATTGCACACCACAAAGTTTTTTAGTGTTAAAAAAACTAATCAAAGTATCTGTCTTTTTTGTTAATGCTAAAAACTGAAAACTTTATCTGGGAAAATGAGGGTTGATAAAACAACCGAAATAACATGACAGCTATCAATTTTTCTAAAAACTGGTAAATATTGGCCTGGTCGGCATCCCTCAGTGGGTGAACATTGACCTGTGAACCAGGGGCATGCAGGCAAATTTGGTGCCTGCTGTGAAGCTATTGGATCCTGCTCTGGTGTCTGAAGTTGGCCACTGATGTGTTAGTTCTGGGCCTCTTGGGAGGGATTCTTGTGCTGGCCAGTGTAAGATGTTGCCCGTGCCTGACTGGTCCTCACTTGTTTGGAGCTACAAGTGATCCATAGGTTGGAGCTGCCTCTGCGTGCAGGAAGGACCAAGCTGCCCACCAGTGCTGGTTTTTACCAGCACCGGGTCTGAGGGCAGGACAGCAAAAGTCCTAAGTCACCCGGAGATCCACCTCCGCCTTCCCCCACCTGGCCTTGTCTTGCCTTGCTGGCCGTCTGTAGCCTCAGTCACAGAAAGAGCCTATGGCGGTACTCAGCAGGGGTAAGCTCTGCAGGGTGGGGCCAGAGGGAGTCCAGCAGCTATTGCATGTTTTAAAAATTCTTGTGTCACTCTGGTTGAAAATCACTGACATATAGCATCATACTAATTTCAAGTGTACAATGTAATATTTTATATATATCGTGAAATAATCGGCACAATAATCAGCACAAAAACATTCTGAAAATGTTTTTGAGAAATGTATAGGCTTTTTGTAAGGAGGAAGATCTAGAATCTTAGAATCAGTGGCCCAGCGTGATTAGTCTCTAACTGGGACACAAAAGTATTTGAACGAAATTCAGTCTCATTCCTACTTTGTTGTCTTACATTTGTTCTTACTTGAAAAAAACTACAGATTTTTCTTTCAGAGAAATTTGTCATCTTATTTTAGGTTGCCCTGACTTGTTGAATCACTCTTAACTAAATCAGTTGTTAAAACATGTGCTTTTAGCTATTTTCCCATGGCTGTGGAAATATTTTTAGAGTTTTAAAATGTTTGCAGTGATTATTGTGTTATTTTGCTTTCTTTGAGTTTATATGACTTTGAGATAAGAAATTTATATTCATTGCACTTATGGTAATGCTAATACCTGACATTCGGATTTCTTAGTTTATAAAATGCTAACGTGATAATGTGAAATGTTCTTTCATACTTCTTAATGCAGTCTGATTTTTTTTGTTTGAATGTCTTTATTTTTAAACATTAAAGTGATCTCTAGTAATATGGTTTATATTTTATATTTTTATTATAGTTTATTCACCGCCTGAAGACTTAATAGTTTCTAAGGGACAAGAAGTGGAACCTGATAGTGTGGTTAAATATTTCACTGTTGTTTGGTGTAAGGCTTCAAAGAAAAAGCACAAGAAGTGGGAAGGTGATGCTGTTCTTATTGTCAGTGGAAAATCCCTTACATTAAAGGACCTGGAAGGCAAAGACATTGGAAGAGGTATTGTGATATTACCTAATGTTTATGATGTGGCCTAAAATTAGTATATATCTTTGGTTACATCATTGAGATCCAGTTGGGTTTTATAAAAGGGTGGTTTAAGATGTTCTTTTATATCTAAATTTTCTCGTAAACCTAAAATTTTCTCATAAAGTTTAGTCTTATATATACTAGCTCATGAGGCAGATCTCATCTCATAGTTTCATTTTCTTAAAAAAAATTGATTTTCTCAAAAAATCAAATGATCAGCCACGTGTATGTATAGTTTACCATTTTTCTGAGATTAAGCAGTTTGTCTTACTGCGCTCCCCTCTCCAACCTTATTCTTTGTAGAATGCAAAGTGATTAAAACTTAAAAAGATATTGATATCAGGAATGGAATGAAATCTAATTTTAATAATGTCAAGTGAACTTAGATTATACATTTATTTGTTTATTTTTCCCTTTCCCCCCCCATTGACCCTCTCCAGCCACTCCCATCCCATCTAGATTATACATTTACTTGTTAATTTTTAAATTTATATTGTTGAAAGTATTACAGATGTCTTCCTTTTCCCCCCAGTTGACCCTCTCCAGCCCACTCCCATCCCCTCTAGATTATACATTTAAATTGGAGGTTGCCATTATTGTCTATTATAAAATGTTCCCAGCATGACTTGTACTAATACAAATTAACCTACAGATTTACCCAAGAATGTTCATTGATTTCTAGAGAGAGCGAGAGCGAGAGCGAGAGCGAGAGAGAGACATTGATCAGTTGCTTCTTCTTTTTTTTTTTTTTAATGTATTTTATTGATTTTTTTACAGAGAGGAAGGGAGAGGGATAGAGAGTTAGAAACATCGATGAGGGAGAAACACCGATCAGCTGCCTCCCGCACACCTCCCACCGGAGATGTGCCTGCAACCAAGGCACACGCCCTTGACCGGAATCGAACCTGGGACCCTTCAGTCCTCAGGCCGAGGCTTTATCCACTGAGCCAAACTGGTCAAGGCTGATCAGTTGCTTCTTATATGTGCCCTGACTGGGAATCGAACCAGTGACCTTTCAGTGTACTAGTACAGGACAACTGAGTCACACTGGTCAGGGTTATTGTTCAATTTTTAGTGTGACCCATAATTACAGAATCTCTTCTTCATGTTTACTCGTTTATTTAAAACTTCTATAGTTTACAGTTTTCAGTAACTGTTATGTGCCAAGCATATACTAAGAGTAAACATTCAAAGATGGATATCATTTACAGTTTAGTGGTGACAGACCAGTGTAATTGATAATTAGAGAAGCAGTAAGATAATTATTTCAGTGAGAATTTTACTAAGTATAATAGGATCATAAATGGAATGGCCATTTAAGTCTACCTAGGAGGCTAGGGGAAACTTCATAGAAGTTACTGTGTAAGGTAATATTTGAAGGATGATAGTTTTGTGTTGGGCATATACAAGAGGAAATAACATGCAAAAGGCAGGAGAAAATTAAAAGTAGTTCAAAGTTTCAGAAATGTAGTATACAAAGGGCATTGGCACTGATAAGAGTTGAGGCTGAACTGAAATATCTGCAACAGATTTTTTTAAATTATAAAAATATATGAATATTTTTATAAAATATAAAAAAAGAAGTAAAAAAAGAAGGATCTTTCACTCTTTGAGACAGCATGGAGGGAACTGGAGAGTGTTATGCTTAGCGAAATAAGCCCGAGAAAGACAAGTATCACACGATCTCACTCATATGTGGAATCTAATGAACAAAGTAAACTGATGAACAAAATAGATCCAGAGACATAGAAGCATGGAACAGACTGTCAAATCTCAGAGGGAAGACGGGGTGGGTGGGTGGGAAGAGGTCAACCAAAGACCTCGTATGCATAACTCATGGACACAGACAATAGGGTGGTGAAGGCTTGGGGTGTGGGGTGTGGGGTGAGGGCAGACTAGAAGGGGACAATGGGGAAAAAGGGAACATTAATACTTTCAACAATAAAGATTAAAAAAATATATTGAGCCCGACTAGTGTGGCTCAGTGGTTGAGTGTCAACCTATGAACCAGAAGGTCACGGTTTGATTCCCAGTCAGATGGGATGTGCAGGAGGCAGCTGATCAATGATTTTCTTTCATCATTGATGTTTCTGTCTCTCTCCATTCCTCTCTCAAAGCAGTAAAAAACATTAAAAAAAACATGAACAACTATTATATACATACACTGTCATACTCAGTATTTAGAGGAATTAAAATAACTTACAGCTATAGATATTCATTGCATGAACTGTGCTCGCCAGCCGTGAGTCTGGCTTCCACACGGGGAGCACACTGACCACCCTGGGGCTGTGTTGAGCATCTGCCCCCTGTGCATCATAATGACTTATCGTGTGGTTGTTCTCTCATAACGGTCATTTAGGCTTTTACAATATAGATACCCAGAAAAAACAAGCATGGGAAACAAAGTTCAATAGTGTTAAGACAGTTTTCTAGAGATTTAGAGTTAAGAGAGTTAGCATTATAGATCAAAGTGAAATCAGAGATCACAGAGTTACAGAGATTTCTAAAGATGCCTCAAAATTAACTTTATTCTTATCTCCCATTTCCATACTGAGATTAACAGTACCTCTGTATCTGTGGGTTTCATATCCCTGGATTTAACCAATCTCGGATAGAAAATATTTGAAAAAAGAAATCCCAGAAGGTTCCAAAATGAACTTGAATTGCTATGTGCTGAATCCATGTGAATGAAGTGATGTGTAGGAATCCTCGCTGCAGCCTGTATGCGAATACTGCACCAGTTTATATAAGGGACTTGAGCATACGCAGGTTTTAATGTCCTGGGTGGTATCTGGGGAGGGGGTGAGGGGGTCCTGGAGTTGGTCCCCCAAGATACTGAGAGATTACTATAATTGGATTTTACAGTAGTCTCCCCTTATCCTTGGTTTCACTTTCCGAGATTTCAGTTACCCCTAGTCAACCATGATTCAAAACTATTAAATGGAAAATTCTAGAAATAAACAGTTTCTAAGTTTTAAATTGCACACTGTTCTGAGCAGTATTACGAAATCTTGTGCTATCTCGTTTCACCTCACCCACGATGTGACTCATCCTTCTGTCCAGTGTGCATCCATGTGGCATGTGCTCCTCTCCCTTTAGTCCCTTAGTAGCCTCTAGGTTTTAGGGCTTGTTTTCAAGCAACCCTTCTTTTACTTACCAGTGGCCCCAAAGCACAAGAGTGTGGGTGCTTTCTTTAAGGGAAAAGATAGAAGTTCTTGACTTCATAAGGCATTTTATCTCACATCATCACAAGAAGAAGGGAATAAGACCACATTCACAAAACTTTTATTACCGTATATTATAATTGTTGTTAATCTCTTACTGTGCCTAATTTATAAATTAAAATTTATCCTATGTATGTATGTATAGGAAAAAACAGTATATTTAGGGTTTGAAACTATACACAGTTTTGGGCAACCAATGGGGGTCTTGGAACATAACCTCCATGGAAAAAAGGGGACTATTATATATGAAGATAAAACTATAAACCTCATTAATGTGGAGAGGTCAAGACTATTGTTGAATTCTGATAGTTTGGGGAATAGAGCAATTGGTCTTTGGCATTTTGGAATACGAGCTAACTAATTTCTTCCTTTATTAGAGTACTAACATTGAAAATTGCTCCATTATAAATCATTTAAGAAAATGTATATGTTACCAGTTGGTACAGATTGTAAATTTTAGTTCAGTTTTAATAGGGCAAGTTGTAGCAATTTCCAGCTAGTTTAAACAGGTCACTTAAATTTTTTAAAAATTGATTTTAGAGAGAGGAAGGAAGATAGATAGATAGATAGATAGATAGATAGATAGATAGATAGATAGATAGAAAGAAAAGTTTCGATGTGAGAAACGTTGACCTGTTGCCTTCCATACAAACCCTGACTGGGATGGATCTGGCAACCTGGATATGTACCCTGGCTGGCAATTGAACCTGCAACCTTCCTGTGCACAGGATGACGCTCCAACCATGTGAGCCACACCGGCCAGGGCTAAAACTTGGCTGATTTTTTATAACTATGTTATTTATTTTTTTCTGATTTCTTAGTGTTTTTTGTCTTTTATTTTGTTTTGTTTACTAAAATGATAAGTTACGTTTTCATTCTGGCTGATGGGTTATACAAGGCTATTTGCATTCAAAGCACAATTTTCTTGTACACTTATGGGAAGGTGACTATGGTATCAATAATTAAATCATCTTAGAGTATTATGAAATTAACTTTCTTTGTTCTCAATTTAAAGGCACTGGATATAAATTCAAAGAGCTTGAAAAGATCGAAGAGGGCCATACAATGATGATTGGTGGAAAAGAAATAGAAGTCATGGGTTCGATCTCCCCAGATGATTTCAGCAGTGGCAGATGTTTTCAGCTTGGAAGAGGCAGTCCTGCTATATCAAGTTCTTCTCAAGCTGCCAAGCAGTGTTTTTCTAACCCCTTAAAAACTGTCTTTAAACCAAGTTCAAAGGAAAATAGGCAGAATAGTTTTCAAAATTGCAAACCACGCCATGATCCATGTGCACCAAGTAAGACTTAAAAATTAGTTTGAGTATTCTGTTTCTCCTGCCAAAAGATTTTTGGTATGTGAATTTAAACTTTAAATTTTCTTTTAGACTTTTCAGATGAAACTATGTAGATATTGTTCTTCAGGTATATAATCTGATGTAAGAGATAATGTTGATGTTGAGTAACTTGTTTGAGAATTATTTTATAAGGAACAGTAATAAAAATGCTGTACATGCATTGAAGGAAAATATGCAAATTGTCGATGTATACTCACAGACATACATGTGTATGATTTTGGATAAAATATGACATTTAGTAAGGAGAAAAAATAATAAATTCATGAATGAGGATTATGTTTTTTAATACTTCCATTTCAAAGACTATGTCTTGATTATATGCATTATCATATTAAAATATTGGATAATAAGATGGCATGTAAAGAACTAAATTTTAGCTCATCCAGCATGGTTCCGTAGTGGAGCATCGATCTATGAACCAGGAGACCACGGTTCGGTTCGATTCCTGGGCAGGGCATGTGCCTGAGTTGCAGGCTTAATCCCCAGTGGGGAGCGTGTGGGAGGCGGCCAGTCAATGATGACTTCAGACTTATCATTTGAGACTTGCTATCTAGTTATATTTGATTTTGTAATTTTTGGTGGTATTTTAATGAAACTGTTAAGTTGTATTAGCATATGTCTAAAGAATCACATTATTGTTCTATGGTTACTTCATGCTGCTTTGCAAAGATTCATTATTTTGACATTCATGAATATAGTGATTAACTTGAAGCAAATAATGGTGGTGAAATCAATGGAAAATTCTCAGTTCTTCAGGTTGATAGGAATAGTGGTCATTGTTAGTTTGTACAGTACTGAAAATAAGAGAGTCTTTATATTAAATTTAGGGAGTCTTTCCAGAATAAGAAGCTGTGAGCTTTGCAAGCACATGTTGGCAAAATTCCAACCTATGCTTTCTGTTGGATAGTTGGATATAATAGTTCTCTTTGCCTTGAGTACTGAACTATTAAATGTTGTGGCTTAGTGGCTTTCTTATTAAAAATAGTAAATTTCAGAGCATTTTGAGTATATGAAGTTTAGAAAACTAATTCTTTGCATGAAATGTTACATCAGTAAGGCATGAGATTTTATTTTCATGCACTCGGGGCGGGGGAAGAGGGGTGACCCTCAGCCCAGCCTGTGCCCTCACCTGCCTGCTGCTGCTCCTTAGTGCTGCCTCAGAGTTGGGAGAGGCTCCTACCACTGCTGCTGCACTCGCCTGGCTTCTGGCTGAGCAGCTCTCCCCCGTGGGAGTGCACTAACCACCAGGGGGCAGCTCCTGCGTTGAGTGTCTGCCCCTGGTGGTCAGTGCACATCATAGCGACTGGTTGTTTAGCCATTCAGTCTATTTGCATATTAGCCTTTTATTATACAGGATTTTGTACCCTTGCTTAGCATTAATGTTATTCAATTTGAAGGGTTGTGGGATTTTTTTTTGCCACAAATGATGGCAAACAATTCTCTTATGAATAATTAAAACAAGATAATGCAGTTGCTAACAAAGTGAAATTACAATTTATTTATAATTATTGTTTTATATTTTTCTTAAGATTCCCTTGTTATGCCCCAACCAGACAAAAATCATCAGTGGATATTCAATAAGAACTGTTTCCCTGTTGTGGATGTTGTGGTAGATCCTCACCTTGCATATTATCTTCGACCACATCAGAAAGAAGGAATCATATTCCTTTATGAATGTGTGATGGGAATGAGGTAGGAAAAGAAATCATTTGAGTTGAGTCTAATCTGAATTTTGATTTAGCCCATAACATAATGGTTTTCTAGGAAGAGTCTGATACAATGATTCACAGAGGGTCCATCATGAATTTAGGTGGAATGATGAGTGATACTTAATGTGTGCATTTATTTCAAAAGTGGCTCTTGATGGATACCATAGCCATCTTGCTAGGAGCTGGGCATACAGGAGTCAGGACCATGGTCCTCACTCTTCATTTGAAGAAATAAATAAATGCAATCAACCTTAATGTTATACAATAAGCTTATTACAAGTATGATAAAGGGGTATGGGTGCAAAATGGAAGAAACCTTAATTCTCCTTATGAGAATTTTAGAAAAAGGTTTTTTTCTTATCTCGCTTCTACTTAAAAAAGACGACCAAGATTCCCCCCTTCCTTTTAAATCGAGTTTCCTGGTTAAAGAATGGTAGTACCTCCCCTAAAGATATGATAGAAGTCCACCTCAATGCCCCCAAAAATCCAGACAAAAGAAATAGAAAAAGTCAAATGTCCCTGCTGACATCTTGGTGTATTTCCTTCCAGTTCTTTCTTTAATGCACAGGCCCTTGATTTTTAAATGGGTCGTTCAACAGGGAGTTGGGAATGTCAATTCCCGCAAATTCTGAGAACAACTTAAGGGAATGTTGTCTCCAGGAAATTGTCCAGACTCATGTTCTGTCTCTGATTTGCTCTTCTCTTTGGAGATCTTATCTCAGTTGGCCTGGGAATCATCCTTGATTTCTTCTATTTCACTTTCTCAATCTAATCAAACCCTCCAGCAGCTGTGGGAACCGATGTCATAAAGTTACACTTTATCTGTACTATTGCAGTGACTCCTACCTTGCGTATCTGCTTCTCACACTCCTTAAATCCACTCGGTTGGTATTTCTGTAAAACAGTTCTGAATGTGGCATTCCCTTGCTTAAAATCATCCAGACTCTGAGCACTTAGAGCAGTGTTTCCCAACCTGTGATATGCACTCCACGGCTGGTATGCTGGATAATTTTAGGTATACATGAGCATGCTTTGTTTTTGAATTTTAATAGTAGCATATCTTAGCCAATGAATTATTAGAAAAAAAAATAGCACATTGAACTTTTGGTTTCACAGGTAAATTATATGTAGAAAGAGTTTACTTTTCAAATAAATCTAAATAAAAAGTATGCTGATTGAAAGAAAAATAATAAATAAATAATAACATGGCAAATAATAAATAATAAATAATAAATAAATAATAACACATATGGCAAAAATTGTGATGGTGGTCATGAGAGCCTGGTGTTCGGGAGACACTGACCTACAACATACAGTCTGACCTTCACAGATAAGTAGCCCCGTCTTTTCTTCCTGCCTGTCCTGCCAGGTTCATAGCCTTGCATTTCCCTGCTTGGAATTCAATTCAAGTGCCTACTGTGCTGAAGTACTCAGTCTGTGTAGAGAACTCCTCTTCATCTCTTAGAGCTTTGCTCCAGGTGCATCTTCTCAGGGAAGCCTTTCTTGCTCTCTTCTCTTTACCATGAAAGGGTGCATTACTGTTTTCTCTCTGCCACTCAGTATCTCTCAGCTGGCATTCGGTCTAGACTTGGCAGACTGTTGATGAAAAATCGTAACAGTCGCTAAAATTCATATTTGCAATTTTATTTCCATACTTTGCAATGGAAAACATATTTTAAAAATTGCTTTTTGGTTATTATTTCTAGCAAATAAGTAGAAAGATTAATAGACTATTCTTATGTTTTTGGTAATATCCTCAATTCCCTTGGACTTTGTAATTTTTAAAATATATATCAACCATATATGTCAAAAGGCTTTAAAAACTATAAAGTGGTATGGGATGCCACTTATGATATTTCTTGTACTATTTAATTTTAAATTTTGTTAACCTAGTAGATCTGTAGGATAACAGACTCTTAGTAAATTATGTGTATTAGATTAAATATTTAGTATTTAATATTTCTTATAGTGCAGGGAGATATTTTGGTTGAAGTTTTTATTTACTATCAGAGAATAATAAATACAGCTCGATAGCTCTTGATGGTTAAGATTACAATATATTATAAACTGTTTTGATACCTACTGACAAGATTTATAAAAACTGCTGAACTGTTTTCTAGTCTCTCTAAGAATATACATATTAGATTCAACTCTAATTTTAGATTTGTTTTAGTAATTTCGTAGACAATAAATATATAATGAGTACAATTATCAAAGATGCAAAAGACATATGTAAATCAGCTGAACGAAAAACTAGAAAAAGTATTTAGGGAGTAGAATTGTTTTAAATACAAAATACCAGCTTCCGGTTCCAGACTAATAAGGGAGGATTTTAGAGCCATAAAATATTTTCCTATTGTGATTAAAGAAGTATAATTATTTCTAACAGAGTGGATGGAAGATGTGGAGCTATTCTTGCTGATGAAATGGGTTTAGGGAAAACATTGCAATGTATTTCACTCCTCTGGACTCTACAGTGTCAGGGACCTTATGGAGGCAAGCCGATAATAAAGAAGACACTTATTGTCACACCTGGAAGTTTGGTGAATAATTGGAGGAGAGAATTTCAAAAATGGTTAGGAAGTGAAAGGATCAAGATATTTACTGTTGATCAGGTAAGAGACTTAAAAGTTTAGCCGTGGTCATTGTCTAAACCTGTAGTTTTTCAGATCACTACTGCAGTTTCCACTCTGTAATGCAGCACTTTCTCAAGTGTATGTAACTCTCCATCTCCTTAGCAGAAAAATGGAATCTTTTTGGTTTGGAGTTAACGTATTCTAATACTTGCTTAATGGCTGTGAGAAATATGCTGTTTAAATTGTACTTCATACAATTTCTGCCCAAGATTTGTTAAGTATTATGTTCTCCTTTTTTTAGGACCACAAAGTAGAAGAATTCATTAAATCTCCATTATATTCTGTTCTGATTATCAGTTATGAAATGTTACTTCGTTCCCTGGATCAAATTAAAGGAATAAAATTTGACCTCCTTATCTGTGATGAAGGGCATCGTTTGAAGAACAGTGCCATTAAGACAACTACAGCCCTCATTAGCCTCGCTTGTGAGAAAAGAATAATTCTAACTGGTCAGTATTTACTTTTGAGTGGAGGTAATGGAATTGCTGCCTATTGACCATATACGACTTGGCATCTAATGAATCCATGTTACTGAATGGAGTTCATGCTAATAAACCCATACTAACAAAGCCTTGGTAGGATTGAATTTCCAAATCCCTATGTAATATTCCCCAACTCTCCCAAAGCTCTGAATCGTCTTAGTAAACATACCAACTTGACTTAAATCATTAGCGTTTCCTTTTTTCTTGTCACAGGACATTGCTGCTTGACTTTTATTAACGTTAAGTTATTTAGCTGCTTCTACCAATTCTACCTAGTCTATCTAGAATTAGAGAAGAGTACTATAAGCAGTGAGTTAGGGACTGCAGAGTCTAGACAGCCTTTGTGACTTCTTACAATGACACTGTGCTAGTATATTGATTTCTCATGTGGCCACATACAGTTATAGACCCCCTGCGAGTGAGACCACCAGAGAGCCAAATGGTGGCTTTAGGAAGCCTTTATTTCGAACTCGAGTCCGGGCTCAGCACTTCAACTGACACAGCAGTGGACAACGCGAGCCTTGACCTTCAGCAGTGAATGCCTTTTATCCGTCGCAGGAGAGCTTGGCACTCTGTGGTTAGATGCTTTGAACACAAGATGAGGGGGGGTTAGCTAGGGTTTGAGCAGTGGAAAATTTTAAACTCGGCTGCTAAGCATATGTGGGTTTTCTGTTAGACCCTGTCTCTTGCCTTGTGGTTCCTGCTGCAAGATGAGTTTTGGGTAAAGGAAGTTAAGCAAATATTATATCTAGCAAGGGGGTTTTATCCATAGGTTGCACCTGGCTAGAGCATGGCAAACCACATCCTTCTGCCTCCTCTGGGTCTGGTTATCACAATACTGTTTTCCTCTGTTTTTCCTTTTTTTTCTTCCCGAAATCCTTTTGTCTTATCACCTTTTTGTATTCTGCTTTTTTTTTTTTTTTTTAAGTTTTCCTTTGGCCTCTTTCTCTTGTGTATTAGGGTCAGGTACAAGCAACATCTGAATTAAATATGCTTATTCTCCCACATAACTGGAAGTCTAGAGCTAGTGCAGGCTCAGGAGTGCGATACAGCAGCTCAACAATATCAATGATTTTGGTTCTTTTTGCCTTCTGCTGTGCCAGTGCTAGCTTCATCCTCAGGCTGGTAGCTGGTGACTGCAGCCGTTCCAGGCATCACATCTAGATGATGTCCCAAGGAGAGTGAAAACTGGCTCTTCCTGTTGCTCTATTTTCGAGAGTGAGGAAACTTTCCCGGAAGCCCCACTCTCATGTCTCCTGGGACAGGGTGGGTCAGATGATGTTTGTGGAAATTGTTGGTGCCTTTCCTAGCTCCCCCTTCTGGTTGCACCCATCTCTTAGCTGCTAGGACTATTGATGAAACAACTCATGTCTCCCGTCTCTTCTGGAGAATGATCCCTGGTTGAATAAGCGCTTATTCTGTCACCTATAGCTTGGCCAGTGACCCATAAATGGGAAAGTGAAAAATGCCAGCCCGCTTGTTTCAGAGTAATTTCAGGACCAACTTTATGGTACAATTTATGCTCTAAGCCTCCCTATAGTTTAGCTTGAGGCCAACCTTGCTTATTTTCTCCCGCTGCTATTTTTGGGTTCCATTATTCTCTTTGTTCTGAGAGCACTCCTTCTCTAAATCACATGCAGCCAAATACTTATCTCAGGCTTTGCTTCTGAAGAACCCGGTATGATACACAAACCCTTGCTACCTCTGTCATTGGCAAAGGTTGGGACTATTGTGATTGGCTTGGGTTCACCAGTTGGGGCTAGATGAATGTCTGGAAGCCAACCACAATGATCCTTATACCTCTCTCTCCCCTTTCCTTCTTGCTTTCCCCATTCTCCCTATTTTTATTAGTCATTGTCATGGATTTTCTTTTAAAAGTGTAACAAAATGCATACAACATAAATATATTTTCTTTGGTTTTCCCATGATGTGTGTAAAAATGTAGAATTGATTAGCTGTGTTAAAAAAAAAAACTGGTAAGCATTGGTCCAACCTGGAGTTTAGTTCTGAGGAAAGTGATCCTTAAACTCTCTGACATTGTAAAATTCATATTGTTTATGTTAATGAAATAAGTGCATTTTTAAAAATTAATTTTATTATTTACTAGAGGCCCAGTACACAAAAATTTGTGCACTCGGCGGGGGGGGGGGGGGTGGTGGTGGTCCCTCAGCCCAGCCTGTGCCCTCTTGCAGTTTGGGACCCCTCGGGGATGTCCACCTGCTGGCATGCCTGGCCAGCCTGGGTGAAGGGCTGATGGCTGTTTGTAGGCTGGCCAAGCCCCCCAGTGGGGACCCTCACCCCATGGGGGTGTGGCCAGCCTGGGTGAGGGGCTAAGGGCTGTTTTCAGTCTGCCCACAGTCCCTTCAGGGTTCAGGTCCCTACTGGGGTACTATATTGAAACTCTGTTGCCTTGAGTGGAGGCCTAGTCAGGCAACGAAACCTCCTGTTTGCTTCAGCTCCGTGGCTTCTATAATTGAAACATTGTTGCCTTGAGCAGGGGCCCAGCCGGCCTAGACAGGCAGTTTCAACTCCATCACTGGTGCAACAGAAGCCTCCTGTTTGCTCTAGCTCCATGGCTGCTGGCTGCCATCTTGGCTGAGTTAATTTGCATACAGCCACTCTGATTGGCTTGTGGGCGAAGCTTGGCTTGTGGGCGTAGCTTGGGTGTCTCAGAGTGATGGTCAATTTGCATATTATTCTTTTATTAGATTATATTTTTTCAACTTGATCTGATTGCTCTTTTGTCCTCATTTTTAGGGACTTTGCTTAAAATAGTCCATTTAAGGAAGTAAGTACAAATTTCTATGTAGATCTGTGATTGTAAAACACAAACTTGACCTCATCACTTTTAACCCTTTAGGTACTCCAGTTCAGAATGATCTGCAAGAATTTTTTGCATTAATTGATTTTGTAAATCCAGGAATATTGGGCTCTTTGTCATCTTTTAGAAAAATATATGAAGAACCCATCATTATATCGAGACAACCTTCTGCTTCTAAGGTATAATTTATTTTAATAAATTTAAGTTAAAAAAAGAGCAGTATGAAAAAAATAAAAAGAGCAGTATGCCTGAGGAAATTCTCTATAACTTGGTAGTTTTAATTTAGGAGAAATTAAATTAGTATAGTTAATTCCCCCCCTCACAATCCTTGAATTCTTGTATTCCTTATTTTAGAAAATAATAGTATCACTTTTTAAAATTTCATAAATAGGTACTTCATATAGAAAGAATTATAATTGATAGTAAACATGTAAAAATGCTCACCCTTACTGGCATTGAAAAGTAATCCAAAATGGCCCTTGCCAGTATGGCTCAGTTGGTTGGAGCATCATTCTGTACACCAAAACGTCAATGGGTTTGAAACCTGGTTAGGACACATACCCAAGTTGTGAGTTTGATCCCCGGTCGGGGTGTATACAGGAAGCAACTGATTGATGTTTCTTTCTCACGTCAATGATTTTCCCTCTTTCTTTCTCCCTCTCCCTTCCTCTCTCTCTCAAATCAATAAAAACATATTTTTTGCATTGCTTTTCAGAGAGAATGGAAGGGGGTGAGGGAGGAAAAGACAGAGAGCGAGAGAGAAACATCAGTGTGTGAGAGACACATTGATTGGTTACCTCCAGCATGTGCCCTGACTGGGCCAGGAATTGAACCTGTAATCCAAGTACATGCCCTTGACTGGAAATTGAACCTGAGACCCTTCGGTGCTTGGGCCAAAGCTCTAACCACTTAGCAACACTGACCAGGGCTGATACTTTATTTTATTTTATTTATTTATTTTTAAAATATATTTTATTGATTTTTTACAGAGAAGAAGGGAGAGGGATAGAGAGTCAGAAACACAGATGAGAGAGAAACATTGATCAGCTGCCTCCTGCACACCCCACATTGGGGATGTGCCTGCAACCAAGGTACATGCCCTTGACCAGAATCGAACCTGGGACCTTTCAGTCCGCAGGCCGATGCTCTATCCACTGAGCCAAACCAGTTAGGGCTATTACAATATTATTGACTGTATTCCCTATGCTATACTTTACATACCAATGACTCTTTTGTAACTATCAATTTTTACTTTTTAAAAAAATTGTCTAAAGTTTTATATATGTCTCATTTTTCCTCCCTGATTGACCACCTTCCCCCCTTGCCCCCCCAGCCATTCCCACCCCAGGCAAGCCCCCACTGCCCCAGTGTCTGTGTCCATTGCTTATGCTAATAGGCATGCATACAAGTCCTTTGCCAATTTGTACTTCTTAATACTTTCCCCTTATTCACCCAGCCTCCAACCCCCCTTCCATCTGGCAACCATCAAAATGTTCTCTCTAACTCTAAGTCTGTTTTGTTTGTTTTGTTTTTCAGATTCCACATATAAGTGAAATCATATAGCATTTGTCTTTCCCTGTCTGACTTATTTCACTCAGCACAATACCCTCTAGGATCATCCATGTTGTTGCAGATGACATTTCATTCTTTAAAAAAAAAAATTATATATATATATATATATATATATATATATATATATATACATATATATGTATATGTATATATATATGTATATATATATATATTTTATTGATTTCAGAGAGGAAGGAAGAGGGAGAGAGAGGTAGAAACATCAATGATGAGAGAGAATCATTGATTGTCTGCCTCCTGCACAATCCCCACCAGGAAGTGAGCCTGCAACCCAGAGATGTGCCCATGGCCAGAATCAAACCCGGGACCCTTCAGTCCGCAGGCTAACATTCTGTCCACTGAGCCAAACTGGCCAGAACCATTTCACTCTTTTTTAATGGCTGAGCCGTAGTCCATTGTATATATGTGTATCTCTTCTTCACTATCCATTTATCTACTGACTAGGGACCCTGTGCACAAAAATTTATGCACTCTGGGGGTCCCTCAGCCTGGCCTGTGCCCTCTCACAGTCTGGGACCCCTCAGGGGATGTCCACCTGCTGGCATGCCTGGCAGCCTGGGTGAGGGGCTGAGGGCTGTTTGCAGGCTGACCAAGCCCCCCAGTGTGGATCCTCACCCCATTTGGATGTGGCAAGCCTGGGTGATGGGCTGAGGGCCATTTTCAAGCTGCCCACAGTCCCTTCAGGGTTCAAGTCCCCACTGAGGTGCCTGGGCAGCCTAGATGAGGTGCTGAGGGCTGTTTTCAGGCCGCCCATAGCTCCCATTGACCCAAGGTCCCAGCGAGGCTGGCTGGAATCAGGTTTCTGAGGTTTATTTATCTTCTATAATTGAAACACTGTTGCTTTGAGCCGCGGCCTAGGCAGGTAAAGAAGCCTCCTGTTTCTTCAGCTCTGTGGCTTCTATAATTGAAACATTGTTGCTTGAGCAGAGGCCCAGCCGGCCTAGTCAGGCAATTGCAATGGAAGCCTCCTGCTTGTTCCAGCTCCGTGGCCGCCAACTGCCATCTTGGCTGGGTTAATTTGCATACAGCCGCTCTGATTGGCTGATGGACGTGGCTTGGCTGGTGGGCATGGCTTGGGTGTCTCGGAGTGATGGTCAGTTTTCATATTACTCTTTTATTAGATTAGATAGACACTTAGGTTGCTTCCATATTTTGGTTATTTAAATAATGTTGCACTGGACATAGGGATGCATATATATAAACAAATATACACATATGGGGTTTATTTTAAGCTTCATTGTGAAGTTCTGTATGCTTTAAAGATTCTATATAGCCAGTGTTTTGAACTCTGCATCTGGTAGATTGTTTGACCCCATGTTGTTTAGTTCTTTTTCGGAGTTTTACTATATTCTTCCATTTGGGACATGTTGTACTCATACTGTATTTTGATTTTAAAACTGTACTATTATTTAATGAATAATGTGAAATGATTTGGAAAGAATCAGTAGTGCTTTGTGCCAGTAATTTCCTATAGGGTTAATTTTAGGATTAATAACTTGTCAAAATACTTGCTTACAAGACTTTGCTGTATCAGTTCTTTGCTTTGATTTTAAGACTATGTACCATTACAGTATTCACCTAAAACCTTCCTTTCAGAATAATTAAGTTTATAGATTATAGATTTCTGGTTGCTCTCACTGGTGCCAAAGAGCCAAACAAACAAAAATTTAGGAAACTGTGGCTTCACTTAATTAAATGATTTTGCTGAATATTTAAAGGGATGATGGTTGGTTTTTCTTTCACAAACTTGTATTTCATTTATTCTGATAAATGAAAAATCTGAATTGAAGTAACTAGTTTATCATTATAAAATATTTAATGTTCATTTTAAATGCAAGTCAACTTTAAGTCTGCTATTTTTTTCATAGGAAGAAAAGGAGTTAGGAGAGAGAAGAGCAGCTGAACTTGTTTGCTTCACTGGACTCTTTTTCCTTAGAAGAACCCAAGAGGTCATAAATAAATATCTTCCACCTAAAATAGAAAATGTAGTCTTTTGCCGACCAGGGGCACTACAGCTTGAACTTTATCAAAAGCTGTTGGATTCTCAGGCTGTGAGGTTCTGTCTTCAAGGGTCGTTGGAAAACAGTTTTCATCTGATATGCATAGGAGCTCTTAAAAAACTGTGCAATCACCCCTGCCTTTTGTTCAACTCCATAAAGGTAAGTAGCATGTGAGACTGTGTCAGGATGTGAGCTGAGGGTTCTATGTCATGTGAATCTAAGAGGGCAGACTGAACTAATCCCTGGGGTTGTATTTGTGGGTTTTCCCCAAGATCTGAGTCTCTTCGGGATGGTTCTGCTCTCAAGTCGGTCTGGGCCCTGTTGGTTCTTCAGAGCATGTCCACATTCATGCAGCTGAACTAGGGATGGAGTGGGTCTGAGGTTCAGCCTTCTAGACTGTGTGCCCCATGCCCCTTGGTCCCTTGCCTAGTATTTTGTCATGGTTTCTCTTCCTGTCTTTTATTAATAGAGCCAGTTTTGTTTGTTTGGTGCTAACAAATACAAAATTTGCCATTAAAAATAATTTATTTTTTCTTCATTATAAAATAACACATGATTTTTGTATGAAATTAAGAAAATCACAAAAAAGACAATAAAAATGATATACTGGTTAGAATGCAAATTGTTAAATAGATGGAAGATAGTTTGGTAATATGTATCAAAAGTTTTATAATTTTGTATATTTGGTGACCTGGTATGCCACTTTTTGAAATTTATTATAAAGAAATAAAGCTTTCCAGCCAGAGAAAACCACATTTTGATAATAATAATAACCTTAGCTAGCACTTATTAAGCACTTATCATGTACCAGACATGAAGTGCTTTTCTAGAATGACTTATTCTTTTTTTTTTTCTTTAATGTTTTTATTGGTTTGAGAGAGAGAGGAAGGGAGATGGAGAGAGGGAAACATTATCGATTAGATGCCTCCTGCATGCCCCTTGCTGGAGATCATGCCCGCAACCCGGGCATGTTCTGTGACCAGGAATAAACTGGTGACCTCCTGGATGATGCTTAACCACTGAACTACATCAGCCAGGCTAGAATGATTTATTTAATTAATTTACTTATTTTTAATTTTTTTACTTTTATTGATTTCAGAGAGGAAGGGAGAGTAAGAGAGATAGAAACATCAATGATGAGAATCATTGATTGGCTGCCGCTTGCACGCCCCCTACTGGTGATTGAGCCTGCAACACAGGCATGTGCCTTTGGTCAGAATTGAACCTGGGATTCTTTAGTCTGCATGCGATGCTCTATTCACTGAGCCAAACCGGCTAGGGCTAGAATTATTTATTCTTGATAAAATTCTATGTAATGGGAACTAGTATGACTATTACCAATTTTTTGTTGAGGAAATAGGGACTCAGAGATATGTATATATAATCTTTTTATAGAGAAATTTAATTTTGATGCTGTCCTTATTATTTAAAACCTATTTTTCTACTCAATAAATTGTGAACATTTCCCCAAATTAGTACCTTCTACAGATATGATTTTTAAAAAATATATATTTTACTGACTTTTTACAGAGAGGAAGGGAGAGGGGTAGAGAGTTAGTAGAAACATCGATGAGAGAGAAACATCGATCAGCTGCCTCCTGCACAATCCCTACTGGGGCTGTGCCCACAACCAAGGTACATGCCCTTGACAAGAATCGAACCTGGGACCTTTCAGTCCGCAGACCGACACTCTATCCACTGAGCCAAACTCGTTAGGACAATAGATAAGATTTTTAATGGCTACATAGTTGAGCTGACCATTGGATATTTAATGAACGTAAGGCAGCTTGAAGTATAGTGAGAGTCTATTTTGGAATTGGAACAAGGTACCAGTTCCCACTGTACTACTTACCAGTTCTTTAACCATCTGCAAGCTTGGCTTTCTTAACTGGAAAGCAGAGATAATAATAACTTCCTGATAATGTTATTGGACAGTTTGATGACATAGTATGGAAAGTTGCACAGTGATAGCCTGTTATCTCCAACTTGCCCTTACCAATTTTTACTCTGATATATTTTTCTTTAAATAGTAAAATGATAATTTGCAAACAAAGGAAAAATTTTGGGTGCCACATGATGCTTGAAGTCATTAATTATATACTTAGAAAATGCAGTGTTGTACCGGAATTCTTGTAGTTTATCCTGCGATGGGTTATGTTTACATAGTTTATCATAGAAGTCAGCTTCTATAACTCTGTAGTAGACAGGATTATAACTCTTTATTAAGCAACATTTTAAGAAACAGATTCTAGCCCTAACCGGTATGGCTCAGTGGATAGAGTGTCGGCCTGTGGACCGATTCCGGTCAAGGGCATGTACCTTGGTTGCGGGCACATCCCCAGTTGGAGGTGTGCAGAAGGCAGCTGATCGATGTTTCTCTCTCATTGATGTTTCTAACTCTCTATCCCTCTCCCTTCCTCTCTGTAAAAAAATCAATAAAATTTATTAAAAAAAAAAGAAACAGATTCTATATGTTTGGACATGATGTCTAGCAAACATAGAAGCTAGAAATTCTTCCTTAAAAGGAAGTCCTTATGATGATCTAGAATGTATCAGTTAACTAATAACAGGCCTACTATACTGCATAGGATACTATAAGTGAGAATCAATATAAAATAGCTGAAAGAGTCTTCCACATGTGCAGGTAATAGTGACAAATTTGGTAAATGTGGGAGAGAGTGGAGAGACCTGCCAATCCTAGATATCTAATCTAAAAAGAAATGAAGTCATTAATAAATATAATCTCTAGTTATATGTTTACATTTCAGCTAGGTGGTTTTAGAGTGGGAATTTCAGAGGTGCTGACAATCGCTTTGGAATAAAATTATTCTAAAAACTAATAGTAAAGTAAAATTACTGTTTTAAGTAAGAATAAGTTTCTGCCAACTTATTGACAGGATTGTTCCTTCTTGCAGAAGAAATTGATAAGATGGAGTAAACTACTCTGCTCCTTTTTGAGTGCCACCTGGGAGGGGCTATGGAAGCCCACAAATCAGGAAAGAAAAGTTAATAGTGGGGAGAGAAAAAGGGAAGAAGAGCGAAAAAGGTCTCAGCGATGCGAAAGCTCAGGCTTCGGCGAGGATAGATTCTGGAGACTATTTGCCCTCTGTCTCCCTCTCCTTTATTTCTCTTTTTCTGGCTCCCTTCACGCCACCCACCCTTCCCTCCTCCCTCCCCCCCCTACTACATCAAGACGTGATTCCTCACGTGCAGGGTGAAGGCAGCAGGCATTAGGAGACTGCGTTAGAACTGCTCTGTAATTAACTCAGTAGGACACATGTTACTTTTTAAAAATATGACCAACGCCCTGGCCAGTATCCTCAGTGGTTAAAGCGTTGGCTTGTGCACCAAAGGGTTGTGAGTTTGATTCCTGGTCAAGGGCACATACCTGGGTTGCAGGTTCGATCCCTAGCCCCAGTTGGGGCAACCAATCGATGTGTCTTTCTCAAATCTCTCTCTCTCTCTCTCTCTCTCTCTCTCTCTCTCTCTCTCTCTCTCTCTTCCCTCTCTTCCTCTCTCACCCTCCCTTCCATTCTCTCTATAAATCAATGGAGAAAATGTCCTTGGGTAAGAATTAACAACAACAATATTTACATGATAGTTAGCTTGGTCTTTTCAGGAAGCTATTAATATTCATCTTACCCG
>PVJC01001101.1:0-26764 GCA_004026665.1 Murina feae | reverse complement strand
GCTACAAGTGCTGACAAGGCTCCTAGCTGTTATCCATGAACTTCGTCCTACTGAAAGGTAAGTGGTCAGTTTAATAACCTGCTTGTAAGTGCTCCTGGAATTGTGGCTTATAGTATGGCCTTACTCCCCGCCCCTCCTTTCTTTCAAAAGAAATAAGCATTAAAAATAAGTTGTTTTCTTTGGGGCATGATTAGCATCTGTAAGTTTTTATTTAAGAAAAAACTAAGTATAAATACATATATTTAAAAAAAACCCCTAGAGAAGTTTTGTAACACCTAGCTTGTACTTTAGTCTCTTTCAAATTCTTTTTTTCCCCACCATCCCTTAAATGTTGATAGCCCTTAGGGTTTTCTCTTTAGTCTCCTTCTTACTCTAAACACTCTTTCTGGGTTATCTCTACTCCCCATGTTTTTTGTTTTTTTTTAATTTATTGATTTTTTACAGAGAGGAAGAGAGAGGGATAGAGAGTTAGAAACATCGATGAGAGAGAAACATCAATCAGCTGCCTGCTGCACACTCGCTACTGGGGATGTGCCCTCAACCAAGGTACATGCCCTTGATCGGAATCGAACCTGGGACCCTTCAGTCCGCAGGCTGACGCTCTGTCCACTGAGCCAAACTGGTTAGGGTTACTCCCCATAGTTGTAACTGTCACCCAAATATCCCAAGTTTGTCACTCTAGTCCAGCCCTCTGTTCTAGTTTCCACATCCTTCTTTTATTTATTTATTATTTATTTTCCATATCCTTCTTTCTAACGGACATCTAAATCTAATTCTTTTCTTTTTTCTTTTTTATTGGTCATTACATTCTTTTTAATCTATTTCTGGGCAGACCCTCTTGTGATTATCTGCAAAATCTCCAGTGAAAATTACAGTTTGGCATTAGTTTAATTTTACAAGGTATTTCTCTCATTCTTGATTTTTTAAATTGCCTCCTCTTCTGGTGACTGTTATCTCTTGCTTGAGGATGTTTTCTGTTTCCTCCATTGCTGTTTTATTCAGGTGTCTCCTTTTTTGTTCTATTTTTAGTGTTGGAGACTCACTGTAAGTAGATGGTCATCTGTGGTGTCCATTTATATTGGAGAGTGAGGTAGTAACACTTATTGAATGTTATGTGTGCATGGGTAAGGCTTATTGATTGGTCTCCCTCATGGGGTAATTAGGCAGTGAATTGGTTTCTGTATTTAGGGACTCCTTATCTCTGTGGATCTTTTCTCTGGGGCCATTTGTGTCATCTCAGAGAGGAATAATATCTTTATTCCAATAATATCTTTCCTGGGGTGGGATGTAAGAGGGATGCCTGGCCACTGCTATTCTAGGGTTGGCAGGAAAAGGGGCCTGGGATCTTATGTATGCATACTTTCATTCTGATAAGCCCTGTCTTTTCAAGTCCTCTACTCTGTTTCTTGGGTGTCCTTTCTCTAGACAACAAACATTATATTTGAGAAAGAAAAGTCAGCTGGTTTCATGGGATAGGGCCTGGGTTCTATTGTCAGTGCTCTTGTAAGAGCTCCAGTCTCCTTTCTTCTGGGGTACCTTAAGATTCTCTGGGGTGAATGAACTTGCACTTGTTTCTTATTGTTGGCACTTAGGTTTCACCTTCTCTGTCCTCATAAGTAGGTCACCATTTCATCATTTTCTGTTTTCGTATAGAAATGCCTCCTTAAAAAAAAAAAAAATCAAAGATAGAGTTTGTATTTCTGTTTCTCATTCTCCGGCTGTTTTTAGGGTGACTTCAGAGAGGTGAAGATGGCAGAAAAGTTTTACTTCACTATCTTAAAACTGGAAAATCTCTTAGATATTGACTTTAAAATTGTATTTGAAGGAGAACCTGAGTTTTAATGTATACGATCATTGTTGCATGTTCTATAAATACCAGTGATGGTATTATTTGGTAATTTTCTACAAATATACCCAGAGTCTTTCTTTTTGATTGACAGGGTGGTATTGGTATCCAACTACACACAAACTTTGAATATTCTGCAAGAAGTATGTAAACGTCATGGATATGCTTATACAAGACTTGATGGACAAACACCAATCTCTCAAAGGCAGCAAATTGTTGATGGCTTCAATAGTAAATACTCTTCTGATTTCATTTTTTTATTAAGTTCAAAAGCTGGTGGCGTGGGACTTAACCTTATTGGAGGATCTCACTTAATTCTCTATGACATTGATTGGAATCCAGCCACTGATATCCAGGTAGGACTCTTTCTTATGCATTAAATAAACATTTTAGAATCCCTACTGGGGACACACCTGCTGGGGATACAAAGATGATGATGTATGGTGAATGCTGGTGAGGTATGGTAACTGAGCCCCTATTTTGCATCAGGCACTCTGCTAAGTGCTTCACATCTATTCAGTTTTCACAATAATCTTTCTAAGTGAATAGCCCCATTTTGCAGATGAAGATATGAAAGCTTGTTCTAGGTCACATAGTGTAACTGGGAAATCAGTGGGTCCATGCTACCTGTCACTGCTTGAGCCAATTAAGCAGAGACAGGGTTGAATCATATATGAGTGTTTATTGCAATACTGTATGGGAGAGCAGCAGGTCATCTGCAAAAAATCTGCTCTGCAGCCCCCATAAGCTAGCTGCTTATATAGGGTAAGACAGAGATTAAATGGGGAAATATGGATTATAGGTATGGGGAGTAGAGATTACAGGCATGGGGAAATAAGAGACTGGAGTGGGACTCCATTGTTTGGGCAACAGGGTTGTTAATCTTTCCATGATAACAGGCAGTTCTTGAATAAGAATGGTTCCAAGGTTGACTCCCAGGTCCAAGGTTGAATCCCAGGTCCTAGGGGCGCATAACTCACAGCCAGGTCAGAATGTCCTTTCTTTAACCAACACAAGGTAATCATGGTTAACAGAGCACGATTAATATTTCCCATAACCGCAGCTAGTCCCCAGTATTCTATTTTTGCCCCTAACAATAGCTTATACTAGTAAAAGGCAGAGCCAGGATTCAAAACCAAACCTGTATGTCTCTAGGCTCTGAGTTACTGCAGGTACTGCAGGCTCTAATTTTCCTACCCAAACGGAGTTCTATGGGCAACATTTCATTTTCCCTGCATCGATGAGTATTGTCAAACAGAGTTCACTTGCATCTTGGGACATCAGGATGCTACGACCATCAGGGGAAGACAATTAAGTATTGCAGATGCTATGATCAATGTTTGCAGAGATAGCAAAGATATAAAATTAGCTTATTTAGGAAAATATTTCAGAAGAAGCCTTTGGTTTACTTCAGAATACAGTCCATCTTTATGTATTTTAAGATTTCTACTTACAGATTTGCACCTCAGTTGACATCTGTGTTATTATTACACAGATAATCTGAAAAGATACAGATTAAAACCAGTAAAGGAAAAAGGAACATGGGGTAGAGACCAGGCACAAGTTTCCCTTTTTTCTCCCCTACTGGAGTTCTGTGAACAGCACTTAACTTTCCCAGCACCAATGACTACTGTCTAACAGAAGTTCATTTCATTTCATGTCCAGAGTTTTTGTTGCTTGCTCATGCAGGTGTGAAGTACTTGAGTGACAGACCTCAGTTATTCAGTCTCCAACTCCACCAGAGGGCAAACTGGCAGGACACTGCTCAAAGCCCTCACCTAAATCACATTGTTAGAATAACGATCTAGTGGCTGCAAGGCCCCAGGTAGACAGACCCTTTTATCAGGCAGGATATGCCAAGAGCTTAGCGGTTATCTACTTGGAGCTGGTGGGAAGGCCAGACCTTTCTTTGGAAAGTGCAGGGTTTGCACATCAACCCTTACTACATGGTATCATTGGTCCTGAAACCTCAGGGAACTACCTAGAGCCTGAGCTGATTGCAGGCATCCTCAGGATTCCTTAGGGATGAATCATGAGCTCCTTGGACTGGAAATAATCCCTCCGTGCTCATCGCGCTACCTGTGGTTTCTTTGCATTCTTCTTTTTTTTAATCCTCGCCCAAGGTTATTTCTCCCCCCCACCCCCACCATTGATCTTTAGAGAGAGAGAGTGGGAGAGAGAGAAACATCCGATGGGAGAGAGACACATTGAATGGTTGCCTCCTGCATGTGCCCTGACCCAGCCAGGGATCAAACTGCAACTGAAGTATGTGCCCTTGACCAGCAATCGAACCTGTGACTCCTTAGGTCCATGGGGCAGTGCTCCTACCACTGAGAAACCAGCCAGGGCAGTTCTTTGCATGTTTGCTATCTAAACTCACTGTGCCATTCATTGATGCAGACAGACACCCCTCTAGTTATTTTATAGCCCCACAGTGGGTGTCCATGCCTTTCTTTTTCTCAGGAATTTGACATGCCTGGGCTTTGCTTTTTGAAGCTATAAGTAAAATCAAGAATTCCTAATCCTAAATGTATTAATGCAAATTGCTTATGGGGAAAAGGCTGTTAACTTCAACTGTACTCTCAGAATTCTCCTTTATTTTCTAAGGCAATGTCTAGAGTGTGGAGAGATGGTCAGAAGCATCCAGTACATATTTACAGACTCCTAACCACAGGTAATAACCCTTCAGTGTGCCAAAAGAATGTGTTCCCTTTGAATAATAGAAAAAAAATTTTGTGCTTCCGTGTTAGGAATTCTTGTTCTTGTTAATTATATGCTAACCATATTTTACCCTGCAGAAATAACAGACATAAAGATCTGCGGTAAACTAACGAGTGTTTTCTCTTTAGGTACAATAGAAGAAAAGATCTATCAAAGGCAGCTCAGTAAGCAAGGTCTTTCTGGGGCGGTTGTAGACCTGGCCAAGACATCTGAGCATATCCAGTTCTCAGTAGAGGAGCTCAAAAATTTGTTCACATTACACGAAAGTTCACACTGTGTGACTCATGACCTGCTTGAGTGTGACTGTGCAGGAGAACGAGACCGTACAGGTTTGTTGTGTGTTAATTCTGTTCTGGTGGTAAAGTTTATTTGTCTCTCTGCAGTAGTTGACAGTATTTAAGTACAGAATAACTGAAATATCTACCATTTGTATATATTAGTTTCTTTCCCCCTGCAAGTCAGAGGGCAACTGCCAGATCAGTATTTGAGAAAATATTAATTAGAACAATTTTGCTTTTTATTTCTGAAACAGCTGTGAGAAATTTAGCTTAGAGAAATCTTTCAAATTCTGGCATAATGACTTCAAAATTAGAACCCTTATTTCTATTTCCCTGAAAACATACACTTGACCGAAGAAGCTTACTCTTTGATTTGGGAACATACTTTCTGAGACCGTTAGCAGGGGCCATCATACTGCCCAGTACCTGATGAACTGCTAGTGCTGGTTAAGTGAAGCTAAAAACGTCAGTCCTGCCCTTGCCGATGTGGCTCAGTGGATAGCGCACCAGCCTGCGACTGAAAGGTCTAGGGTTTGATTCTGGTCATGTACCTCAGTTGCAGGCTCCTCCCTGGCCCGGGCCCTGGTCAGGGTTCATGCAGGAGGCAACCAGTCGATGTGTTTCTCTCACATTGATATTTCTGTCTTTCCTTCTCTTTTCCACTCTCTATAAAAATCAATGGAACCCTGACCAGTTTGGCTCAGTAGATAAAGCATCAGCCTGCGGACTCAAGGGTCCCAGGTTCGATTCCGGTCAAGGGCATGTACCTTGGTTGTGGGCACATCTCCAGTGGGGAGTGTGCAGGAGGCAGCTGATCAATGCTTCTTCTCTTTCATCGATGTTTCTGACTCTCTATCCCTCTCTCTTCTTTGTGAAAAATTAATAAATATATTTTAAAAAATCAATGGAATACACAGATGGAAGAACATACCATGTTCATGGATTGGTAGAATCAATATCATTAAAATGTCAATACTACCAAAAGCAATCCCCATTAAAATACCAACGGCATATTTTACAGACCTAGAATGAACTCTCCAAAAATTCATCTGGAATAAAAAATCAATGGAAAAATATCCTTGTTTGAGGAAATAAATACATAAACAAACAAACAAACAAACAAATAAAACATCAGTCCTCTGTAATTAACACCATTCACATAGGAACTGGATCACAAGTGGGAGTTGAGCGTTCAAGAGTTTGAAGTCACTTGATAAATTATACCGAGTAGGTTAAAAAGTTAGACTGTACAAAACAGACATGGAAACTTTATATTTTATATGAATTAATATTGGATCCTCTACCCTATGTTTTCTATTTAACAATTTTTGCTTTTATCTTCTCTTCCTTTTTCATTGTATTTACTCTGTTCTTTTTCTTATTTTTTAAGTTGAATGCCTAGCTTAATGGTTTTTAGTCTTTTATGAAATGGGTATTTAAGGCTGTAAATTTTCCCCAAGTCTGGACCTTGTAATTTTGATAAGCAGGTTTTTTTATTATTTGGTTCTAAATATTCTGTATAATGGGCTTGATTATGGAGTGTTGTCCCATATTGTTCCAATTATATTCTGAATTTGGAAATATATCTAGCCCCAAAGATGTTAGATAAGGGATTGCAGCCTTGTAACATATCTCTGGATGATTATTTGTTTAATGTATGCCCCCTATTAGACCAGAAGGTCCTTGAGATCAGAGAACAAAATGTAATAAATTGCATAAACTCATTGTATTATAAAATAAAAAGTATTGTATATAGTAGAATAATGATTGGCTTAAGGATTTTTTTCATTCTTTTACTTATTACAGGTGATTCATTGGAAAAATTCCCTGTCAATAGAAATTGTCAGCCTGGCCCACATCACAAGAAGTCTGACTCTCTGAAACCTCTCTCCATGTCACAGCTGAAGCAATGGAAACATTTTCCTGGAGATCAGTTAAATCTTAAAGATCCTTTTCTTGACAGAATAAGAGAAAATGTGTCATTCTTTTTTCAGAATATAACCAATCAAAATACTGCTCTGTAATGAAAGATTACTTCATGACATTCCCTTCCCACCCCTTTAAAAAATAACAGTAATTAAATGTAAGTTTTGAAAACGATTAGAATTACTTATTTATTTAATTAAATCCTTATTGTTGAAAGTATTACATATGTCCTCCTTTTTTTTCTTATTGACCCCTTCTAGCCTGCCCCTGTTCACCACCCTATTGTCTGTGTCCATGGGGTACACATACATGCATACAAGTTCTTTGGTTGATCCCTTCCCACCTATGCAACCATCTCGTCTTCCCTTTGAAATTCCACAGTCTGTTCTTTGCTTCTATGGATAGAATTACTTATATTACAATAATAAATTTGTTGCAAATTATATCAGAGTTTTGATACAGCACTGTTGTTTAATTTTTATATTTTTTTCTTAAAAAATATTTTTATTGATTTCAGAGAGGAAGGGAGAGTAAGAGAGAGATAGAAACATCAATGATGAGAGAGAATCATTGATCGGCTGCCTCCTGCACGCCCCCTGCTGGGGATCGAGCCTGCAACCCAGGCATGTGCCTTTGAACGGAATCAAACCCAGGACTCTTCAGTCCACAAGCCAAACCAGGTAGGGCATATATTCTTAAATGTTAAAACATTAAAGACATCTATCATTATTATAATTGTTTATTAGTAATTCCATAATTAATGCACTTTTATCAAGTCCCCACTAAGGAATTTTCATAAGGAATATTAAAAATGGTAAAATAACTGTTTTTGGAAAATCTAATCTGATTAGGAACATTAGACGTAGATGTGTCAGATAATTGAATAACTTGATAAATTTAAACTATAGTTTAGTATAATAATCTCCAGGTCCATCCATGCTTTCACAAATGGTGAGAGCTCCTTTTTTTTTTTTTAACAGCCACTGTGTAAATGTACCATTGTGTAACTGTGCCATAGCTCCTCTTCTTCTTTTTTTAATCCTCACTTAAGGATATTTTTTCCATTGATTTTTAGAGAGAGTGGAAGGGGAGGGGGAGAGATAGAGACAGAAACATTGCTGAGAGAAACACATAAAATGGTTGCTTCCCAAATACATCCTGACCGGGTGCTGGGGATGAGCCTGCAACTGCAGTACCTGCCCTTGATCGGAATCAAACCTCGACCCTTCAGTCCACAGGCTGACGCTCTAACCACTGAGTCAATTGGGTAGGGCTACCACAGCTTTTTTTATCCACTCCTCTAGTGATGGCAGTTGGGCTGTTTCTGGATCTTAGCTATTGTAAATAACACTGTTATGAAAATTGGGGTGCATATATTCTTTCTGATGGTGTTTTGGGATTCTTAGGAAATTTGTGACTTGCCGTGAACAATGTGTGTATAATCAACAGATGGTACTGTGTCTTTGAGTTGGTCCCAAATTAATATATTGGATCTAAAGCAGTTCGTAGACATGCTGTTTTTGTTTTTGAAGGACAGACTCAACAAAGGAATACATTTACCAGAAAAATGATCTTAGAAAAGTAAGAATTATGGGGATTATGAAAGAAAATGGAAGAAGGAATAGAAGACACATAAAAAGATTAGATATGTATTTCTAAAACAAAGGTTTTGTCTAGTATATATTTTTAGAAGTCATTGTTACTGAGAATGCCTATGAAAGAGATTTGTCATTTCATCTAAGGATTTGGTGGGCAAGAAGTATCTGTAGATGAGTTGGAAACAAAACAAAAACAAAGGAGAAAATATCACTTTGTGAGCATGACCTGCTGGTGGCAGCAACAGATCACAATTGTCTCAACGCATTAGGCATTCCAGGTATGTTTAAAGCATAGAGCTCTCCGTTTCCATAAGAGTTCAAACCATAGGCTGCTGTTGTGATAGCTATAAAAATGAGCAAGTCACTCTAGCTACCAATATGACTGACAGGATTTTTTCAAGAGCATTTTATATTACCAGAGTTTTACACTGATTCCCACCCTCTATGGGTTGTCGGGTAGCTGTTAAATTATAAATTAAATAAAAAGTGAGCAACCTTTAAAAACTGATTGAATGCATAGATTATTGAAAAACAGTAACACTTTAGTTGTTGTAAGATGAACCTAGGTTTAATGAACTGACTTGCATGAATGAAAAATTTGTTGTTTTATTGAGAATGTTTGAGAGTCCTCCAGTAACCATTTTTCATTTCTTTTCCATAAACATTATTTAGAAATTCTTTGACTGTCAGATGGCTTTGAAAACGTGGGAACCCTAATGCTTATTCCATAAGTAGAAAGAAATAAATGAATGTTTTGGTTGTTCTATTTATGTCTAACCAAGTGCTCGTTAAAAACTACAATTTTAAAGAAGTGAAAATATTTCTTCTTTATTATCTTAAGACTTATCTGTGTTGTATGTTCGGCCCTTTTAAAGCTGAGAAGCACTCTATTTTGTGTATGTACTCACAATTTTTTTTTAATGCATTCACAGGCAGACAGGCTCTTAGATTACTTCCAGTTTTGGGCTTTTATAAATAAAACTACTATGAACATTTATGTTAAAATTGTTGTGTGAACAGATGCTTTTATTTCTCTTGGGAAAATATCTAGGAGTGGAATAGTTGGGTCCTCTGTAGTAGGTGTGTGTATAAAAATATTTTACCTTGTTCTCGGCATGATAGTCAGTTGAATTACCTAAGTTACTATTATAAGAAGCAGAAGTACCTATATATTTTTTCGTACTTTTGTGCTTTCTTTTTTCTATTCAAGTCTTTGATTCTGCTGGTACTTATTTTGGTGTAAGAAGTGATGTATCTAATTAATTTTTCTCCAGATGGTCAGTTGTATCAACACTATTAACGGCATATATTTGATAGCAATGTAAATAAATTGATACTGGAAGTACACTCTTAAAACTCATCAGAATACTGGATGAAGATTTGGATATTTTAACCAAAATAAACAGTGGCTTGTGGGATGCTCCGAAAGTCAACAGGGAAGTGAACTATTCCCAAATGAGACATTAAGTATGGTTATTTTGAGGATTTTTTGTGTGCCATACTTAATAGAAGAACAGAAATAAAAGACATTTTTGACCTAAATATTTATCTCAGAAAATAACGTTAGTCTGTATTTTTTCCTCAATAACAATCATGTAATTATGTTATTTTAATCATGTTAGATAAATGTGGAATAAAGATAAAAAATGAAATAGTCATCCTAACCGGGTTGGCTCAGTGGATAGAGCATCGGCCTGCGGACTGAAGGGTCCCAGGTTCGATTCCGGTGATGGGCACGTACCTTGGTTGCAGGCACATCCCCAATGTGGGGTGTGCAGGAGGCAGCTGATCAATATTTCTAACTCTCTATCCCTCTCCCCCTCTGTAAAAAAAATCAATAAAATATTTTTTTAAAAAGTCTTTTAAGCAGGCCAGTGTGAAAAGATATAGAGTTACTGCAATTTTCTCATATGATTCACAGTCTAGAAATAAAAATTTCTCCTCTTTTTGATTTCCTGATGATTTCTCAAGTGAAGATAAATCATACATAAAGAGGCAAATTTACATTTCTCCTTTGGAAAGAGAAGTGCTACTGTTGTTAGATGTCCATTGATCCTCAAAGTATATGTGGTGTGAGTTTGTGATTGCCATTCTAACAAAGATATATTTTAAATATTGTTATTTTAAGTTGCAACCTTATTATTAAAACTATAGAGGAAGGATAATAACTCTTGTTCCAGAACTGTAGATCATACCTGGGATTTGATATATGGAACATTTTTATAAGAAAATGGACTTTAATATAATGCATGATTTGTGCAAAATATAAATTTGCTTTTAAGAACAGCCCTCTGGACTGTGCAAATCCAAAAGGGAACCTTGGATGCGGGCTTTGAAGAAGGGCAGACCAGGATTCAGTCCTGTCTGTGCAGAGGCAGGTTTGTCATGAACTAGTGCTGCTTCAGGTTCAAGGCCCTTTCCTTGCATGCCCCTGGGAGTGAGGAGTTCCAGTGTTCTATATGGTGAGGGAAAGCTAAGGAGCAACTCGGAAGCATTTTGTATGTAAGCATCTCAGGGGAATTGTCCAAAGCCATTTCAGAAGAGACAAACTTGCATATCTAAGACTCGAGTGATCAGTTGTGGTTTCTAATTTTATTTTGAATATTCACTTTCGTATTTCATTTTGTATTTTTGAATATCTTTTCTTTAGGAGAGCGTTCCTACTATAACTTATATAAGCTTCAAGCCCTGGAGAACTTGGGTTTGTTCCACTGTCTATTTGTATGACTCTGGGGAAGCTATTTAAATGCTTTGTGACTCAGTTTCCCCATTTGTGAAATGGGAACAGTAATCAGGTTGTGTGAGGGTTAAATGAATTTAAATATATTTTTCAAAATGTTATGCACACCTGGAACATAGTAAGTACTTAATAAGTGGTAGTTATTACTATAATAAACAGTGTTATTATAAACCCTCAAAAGATTTATAATTCTGGTGGAGAAACAAAATTAACAGACACAGTTCCACAGGACACTAGTATATAGAGCAGGATAGAGGTTGAGGAGGTTGGCTCTGGAGTCATATAAAGTTATTTAAATCCTAGTTCTGTAACTTATTTTCTGTGTGACCTTAAGCCAGTTATTTAACTTCTCTGAGTCTCAGATTACTCATTTTTAAAATGGAGATAATATCAGCTACCTAAAAGATTTTTTTTTTAGTAATATAGTGCCTGAGATATGGAAACTCTTCAGTTTTTCTCTTAACTCTAACCACATTAAAGTATTTAGCTGGAGGAATTCCCTCACATAAGTATAAGGAGTTATCAGGTATGTTTTGTTTCTAGGACCTTGCATTTTCTTCATGCCAGGGTTCTTCTTGGTATGGTAGCACATCTCTGATTAACAGAAAAAGGCAACCTTAAGGTCAAAGTTCTAAACATGCTGATTGACTATAGACAGCTTTGTACACACTTAGTATGATAATGAATGCTGAGTTTTGTTTGTTTGTTTGAAATATATTTTATTGACTTTTTTACAGAGAAGAAGAGAGATAAGATGGATAGGGAGTTAGGAACATCGATCAGCTGCCTCTTGCACACTCTCTACTGGGGATGTGCCCACAACCCAGGTACATGTCCTTGACCTGGGACCCTTGAATCTGCAGGCCGACGCTGTATCCACTGAGCCAAACTGGCTAGGGCATGAATGTTGAGTTTTATCGAATGTGCTCATTGAACACGTCCAAGATTTCCCTGTATTGTTGGAGAATAGCATAGAGTGGCTTAAATTGACGGGGCTGTGCATGGGCTGTTACAGATATGGGGAGAGGGGGGAATTGATGTGGGCTGCAAACAAAGCTTTAGGAGGATGTGTGAAGTGAATTAGATGTTGCTGATTGGGTAGATGTGCACGGGTGGATCAGATGGCTCAGGATTCAAGGTGTGGGAGGAGAGGGGAAATGTTCTAAAAGAGCAGAAATCCAAGTAGAAGAGGATGGATGGAGGTACATGGATGTCCTTAAGAAGAACCTTAATAAAGTGTTGGAAAGTTATGAAAGTATTTTAACAATTCTGTCACGCACCACATAATGACATTTTAATGGACAATGGACCGCATATACCATGTTGGTCCCATAAGAGTATAATGGAGCTGAAAATTTTATATTGCCTACTAATGTAGTAGCTGTTCTGTGTAGCGGAACACAATACTCACATGTTTGTGTGGTGCTGGTGTAACAAACCTACAGCACTACCAGTCATATAAAAGCACAGCACAAACAATCATAGTAGTAGACTATCCCATCTAGGTTTGTGAAATATGCTCTATGATGTTTTCATGAGGACGAAATTGCCTAACGCTGCATTTCTCAGAACATATTTTCGTTTTTAAATGGTGCGTGGCTATAACACCAAATTTAAAATTTTATTTAAATGAAAAACTTGATTTGTGTTGAAATATTATTTTAAATTTCATCTCCATACTCATTAACTTCATGTTTCAGCTGGCTAAAACTTTGGCCCTAAAATGACAAGAATTATTCCATGTTGTCACTGAACCCCTGGGTCACAAGTTTGAGAATTGACTTAGTTAGTCATGACTTGCCCAAGCAAGACTGGGGCTGACTCACCAGTGGACTGTTTTATTAATAATGGTTATTCAGATAACAGACAGGGAATACTTCTCAGAAGATGAGTGTGTCTAGAAACCAGCTTTAATGGGCCCTGAGTAGCCCCTGAATGTTGGGGCAAGAAGTCCATGAGAGTAGGGTAAATCCCACCCTCTTGGTAGTTGTAGACAATAGATACGGCACCTACATTCATGCCTGTGTGGCTAGGTAGGAGAATGAGAAGCTTCAATAATGGAATGGCGGGAAAATTTTAAATATTTAATATCTAACAAAAACATTCCTCTAAGAAGAAGGCCTCTGGTAACTTCTCTAACCATTCAGCCACTTTGAATGAATGGCCTACTGCCCTATACATGCCTGGGGGCCTCTGGTCATGACTTAATCCCTTTTAGAGAATGGAAAAGCAGAGAACAGCAGGACCTATCATTATAAACAGCCCCAGGAGTCGATTGCCAAGGACCAGGTCCAGATCACAGGCCAGGAGAGGCCAGCAGATGAAGAGAGCATAAATGAGACATCCGGCCAGGACCACACTGAGCTTTGTGTTAATTATGGAAGAAAGCTGGTCTCTGTTGACTCCATCTGGGCCACTTTTTGTCTACATCGGCTGACAAAACTTGGATTTTGTTTGTGTACTGTTCTACATTGTCCGTCACTTGGGGTGTTAGTCATAGAAATATTAGCAGGATGCATGAGGTGATTAAGTTATTCTCTGGAGATTTTATCAGTTTAATCCACATGGTCTTTTCTCTTCCCTTTCCTCTTTCCTCGCTCCTTCTCCTTTCTCATCCCATCCCTTCTGTTTCTCCCTTCCTTCCCCAACAATATAATAAAGGTATTTGACCTTCAAAAGCTGGTAACTCTAACAACACATCCAAAGTAATGAAGTTAAAAGGTCATGATAAGTTTTGGGTATAAGAATAATGGCGGGCTGTAACATTAAATATATGGTTTAAGTGAATGATCACTGTTTTATTTTGTAAGCTGTAACTCCATCACAGTTTATAGGTATGCACCCCCCAAAATAGAACTCATTTATTTATACATTTTGTACATTTACTATAGTACTAATTGAATTAAAGTTCTAATATTTCCCATACCCCAGTGGGTCAACTTGTATAATTTTGGGGATGCATGAATCGCATCCTCTCACCCAACCACACCAATAACACATAATGGTTTGGTTATTAACTAGTTTAAAGAAAGACATCTTTAGTTATTAACCACAGGCAAGGAAATAATCTATAAGTTTCAGAATTTAATCTTTGTTGTCACTACTGTGCTTTCTGAGTTTACCCTCTATTTCATCAAACCGATAAATAAGATTTCAATTTTGTCTCCATACTCATTAACTTCATGTTTCAGCTGGCTAAAACTTTGGCCCTAAAATGGAATAGGAGGCTGCTAGGAGGTAGTGCAGGGCAAGAAGTCAGGGACAGAGGAGAGCACTTATTTTACTTTATTTTAATTAATTTTACTTTTTATTTTATTGTGTATCTACTATGTGCCAGGCACCAGAGGCATCAAGCTATAGCACAAATGGTCTCTTTCATTAAGCTGTTTGTAAAAGTCTAATTAACTTAGAGAAATTTATGTTTTTGGAGGAAAGAGCCACATAAGCCCACCCACACGAGAGGGGACAAATAGGTAGAAACAGAAAAGTTACTTCACTGATTAATAAATACTAGTTGAATACCCCATTCTGCGCCAGGCTCATTTATATATGTTATCTCATTTAAATATTCTCAAGAATTCTATATAATTGGTATTGTTATGAAGGAGGACAGGGAAGCTCACATAGGTGAAAAGTCTGTACAAGATCAACAGCTGGTAAGAGATATAGCTAGGATTCTAACCTGATCCAAATTATTACCATTCATGGAGTTTTTATGGGCCAGGCAGTGATACATACTTTATTTATATTATCCCATCAAATTTCCAGAACAATGAAGTCCTATATTTTGCCCAGTTTACAGATAAGGAAGTTGGGACTTGGAGACTTGCTCATAGTGTACAACTACTAAGTGACACCTCTCCTTGATTGATGATAGGACAAGAAATGTCAGGGCAAGGGAGAGACAGACCAAGCAGCCGCGGACCAGCCTATGGCCCAAGTGACAATGAGTTCCAGTGACTTAAATGCAAATCACGTGCTAAGGCTTATTTATACCAATAGCAATAGAAGGTATATGCAAATAGCTGGGTATACTTTATGTTCAGCATGTTTTCTTTTTATCTTATCCATAGGTCATGAGCATTACATCTTCCCAAGAAACTTCTGGGTATTAAGGCCCAATTTAAGAACAATGGCAAGAGATAGACTGTGTCCGACATAAATCCTACTGATTCTACTGACCATCTCAGCCCAGCACTGGTGCCCTGGCTGACAGAGACGCCTAGACTGGATCTCCTCTGCCTCTTCGGAAGGGTGATATTAATAGGATTTATTTCTAGTCTATTCTTGAAACTTGCCATCTCTGTTTATCCTCATTGTCCTCCCTGTAGTCTTCTGAGTCATCTCACCTGAAGGTCTTAGAGATCTGCTTCATTTCAGTAGCTGCAGGCCACCACCTGGGCAAGTAATGCTTTTATTCTGCCCTGATCTCATTAAAGCAGACTTGTGACTCAGTTATAATCTGCAGGGAGACAAAGTTATACTCATATATGTCCAGGCAAGGAGTTAGTCACACAAACAGTGCGGGTTGCTAAGCAATGTAATACACACTTCCTGAGTTGCTCTCAGTGTTGGTGATGGATGGGGGATTCCAAGCCAAAAAGCCAAGGACATAGTACAGTGAAGTACAGAAGGGTCATACATGGTCTCTTTTTGCTTCAACCCCAAATTCTCCTTTTTTCCTTTCCAAAACCATTTGGATTGACTTCACACTTTGTAAACACGAGGGAAATAATAAGATGTAAGAATGGAGAGGGTAGTGATCCTTTTTAGTACTGGGGTTGTCCCCTTTTTCTGAACTTCCTCTCCCAGCTCTTCTAGATCCTATAAACATCACATAAGAGAACTCCAGAGCCTTCCAGGGGAGTCTTTTGGTCTAAATCAGCCAGAATCAATCCCCAAGCTTGACCCAGGAATCTTGAACGAGCCACTTGCCTACACGCTTGCGAGCTATGTATTATCCCCCATGCCTGTCATGGCAAAGTATCCGAAAAGGTGTGGACTCAACAGCAGCCGTGTATTCTTTTAGCTCATGAGTCCGAAATCAGCATCACTGGGCCGAAATCAAAGCGTTGGTGGGGCCCCGCTCCCTCCAGAGACGGGAGGAGAAGTTGTTCCCTGCCTCTTCTGGCTTCCAGCTTCCGGTGGCTGCCATCATTCCTTGGCTTGTGATTGCATCACTCTGTTCTCTGCCCTGTGGTCTCACTGTCTTCTCCTCCTTGGTATGTATCAAATTTCTCTCTGCATCCCTGTCATAAGAATATACATGCATGCTTTTATAGTCCATTCAGATAACCTGGGGTAATCTTCCCATCTCAAAATTCTTAACTTAATAGCATCAGCAAAGCACCCTCTCCCCGCTTCTTGCCATATACGTTAGCATTCGCAGGGGCCAGATTTGGGGTTGTGGATATCTTTGGGCTCCATTTTCCAAGCTACTACAATATCCTCAACTGACCCCCCTGCAGCTCTGGTAGTCAGTTCACTTATCTGTTTCCTAGACTGTGAACTCTTGGAACGCAGAAGCCATTGGTCTTGCCCATTTTTATTCCTGGTCAAGCTTCTGGCGGGCAGTCATATGAAGACATTGGTCGAATGAAACAATAGACAAGTTAAATCTAAGATACAATCATAATTGCATCTTTTTTTCAGCATAAGGTTTGACATTTTAAAATTGGGGGGTAATTTTTCTCTCACAATAAACATGTGGATCTCTGTTTAATGGAGTTTATCTTGCTTTCAAACCTCTAAGGTGCCCCTTCCTGTAAGACCCGATCAGCAAACATGCAGCGTGGGCATACCCATCCAGCACCCAGGGCAGACATTACTAATGGATCATGACTCTTTCCTCAGAAGTGCCAACACTGCCTTAGAATCCTTGACACATCCTTCTGGGCAGCTGCTCCCAATGGAGTGAAGTTGCCCTCAGGATAAGATTTCTCGTGTTATTATAGCCAGAGGTAGAAGGCCAACCTCTCGCTTAACCACTTTCTCATTGTTTTCCGTATTAATTCTCTATTCCAACTAGGATGAAACATACCACTCTTAAGTTCATAAAGTTATCTCTCTCCTACCCAGGTGGTAGCCCTTCTGCAGGTTCCAATGCAAGTCTCACTTCAGATAGGAGAGAATTTTCTTTAACCTGGACACGTAGAATCTTTCCTTGTCATGCTGCCAAATGCAATTTGTTTTCTCCACAGATCTCCGATATGATCAGTACCTACTTACCCCAGTGAAGTTCCTTTTCTGACTCACACATACTGACTTTTAATTTATTATCTCTCCCCAAATACAGTCTGTGAAACCCTTCCCTTCTTTTCTGTGTTTCTCAGAGGACACCTGCCAGGAGTCTCCATTGATTATCAAGGGATGCGATGCAGCCTCGCCTACATCATGTCTGGTCAGAGAGCTGTTCCAGGCGTGTCTGGTCCTGACCACCTGGAACCTGAACTCTGCTTCTGGGCCAAGCTGGAAGGATCCACAAGCCTCTGACCTTTACGTTCTCAACAAGGTAATTTCAATGCAAAGTGAGTGACAACCCTACAAATAGCCCGGTCACCAATCAGTACACTTCCTCCTGGCCTGCGGCATGGAGGATACAGCAGATGCTTCTCCACAATGTTTCTTGCTCCAGTTAACCTTGGAGAAATGACTGTGCACATGATCAAGCTGTTGACTTTCTTCCGAGTTATGGGTTCTAGTTGTCAGATATATATAATACTAAGTAGCCATAGAGTATAATGTACCATCTTTCATACAGGAAGATATGCCTAAAGTGGAACAGATCCTGTAATCCTGCTTCATGACACAAGTACTTTTTGAAGGTACGGGGTAAGCATTTTTTAATCACTGAAGCCTGCTCCGGTTTGGATGTAGTTATTCTTTTCTTTTTGGTAATGGTTGCAATTTCTGGGGTTGGTTCTGATAGCCTATTTGTAATGACCATAGATGACAGTATAGTCAGACTTTGCTGGAAATGGCTCTTAGGGCTGGTGTGGCACTCGAGGCCGTAAGAACTCTCATTCATCGTCGTAGTTCAAGTGTGTGTTCCTTCAAACCTTTGGAAGTAAGATTAGGGTCGTGAGAGGCACACCATGTCCTTTTCCTGTGAGTGTGGAAGACATCACGAGGGCCTTAGATCACAGAGCTGCTCTCTGGCTGCTGTGTTTGGAGCAGCCTCGTCTGATGTTCACAGATGGTCAACCCTGGTCAGTCTGTCCTAACCCCAGACAGCCGCCTCCCTTTCTTTCTATTTCCAGCTTGCGTCTCTATAACTTTGGACTGAGAGACCAGAGGTCATGAATCCAGTTTTTTTCTTCTTTCATATCAACTACAAGTAAAGCAACCCATGAAAAAAAACTTTCACATTTCTGCATGTCGTTCGGAAAATTCTTTACACTTTTTATTATTGGAAGAGTGAAGGAATGTTCTTTTGTATTGAGTTCTAAAGTTTTGTTTTTAACCTTGGCTCAAAATTCACCTGCCGTCTTACATCAAATCCCCAACAAGACTCACTTCTCTAAATCAAGGAGAAACATCACATTAAAAATGGAAACATTGTCCACTATTTTCCGCAGACATCTGAAGGAGTAGGAACTTAACCAACCCAGCTCTGGGGACCTCTGTTTTCTCTTGCTCCTCTTCTGGGGGCAGTGTTGATGAGGAGTCAAATAATAAAATGGAGATACCCAGGGGATCAGAGAAAGGCAGGAGCAAACCTGGGCTTCAGTAACACAGCAGGACAAGACTCCTTCCATGTCTGGCCTAATAAGACAGGACTGTGCTAAAAGCTATTTGGTCCGTCCGTCCCCCCTCCCCCGCCCCCCCGCTGCATGCTTCCTAAATAACATCATTCTTCAGAAATAGGCAAAACCTCTGACACAATTAAGATAACATCCCTCCTGTTTTAGAGTAAAATTGCAAGGAAAAGTGTCTATTATGTAGATATCTCAGGCTAATGTTCAATGCCAGTATCTTTTGGAGGTTGGGACAGCATTTAGCTTCTGCAGCTAACAGTCCCCAAAGCAGCTTCCAAACCCCAATTTTTGCTTGTCCTCTGGGCCAGAAGTAGAGCGATTGGGAACCAGGCTTCTCCTGTAGCATTCACTGGCAGCATCAAAAAGTGCAAGTGTCGCTCATGTGCAGGTTTTGAGTGCACAACACCAGGCACCTGATGTTTGTGTTAAGTGGGATGCCCAAGAGGAACATCAGCAGGGGAAGCTAATGACATGGCAGGTTGTGGGGAGGCATCTTGGCTGCAGTAAACAAGCATTTGGATTCTCCAATGTCCCTGTGGAAAGGGAGGTGAAGGGCTGCGTCCCTCTGAATGCCTGGCATTCTGCTCTGCATTGAAGCCTCACATGAACGTGTTCTGCTCAAGGCTTTGAGGCAGGCAGGTTACACCAATGATTATTGTTTACTAGGGGCTCGGTGCACAAAAATTTGTGCACTTGGGGGGTCCCTCAGCCCAGCCTGTGCCCTCTTGCAGTCTGGGACCCCTCAGGGGATGTCCACCTGCTGGCATGCCTGGCCAGCCTGGGTGAGGGGCTGATGGCTGTTTGCAGGCTGGCTAAGCCCCCCAGTGTGGACCCTCACTCCATTGGGGTATGGCAAGCCTGGGTGAGAGGTTGAGGGCCGTTTTCAGGCTGCCCACAGTTCCTTCAGTTTTGAGTCCCTACTGGGGTGCCTGGGCAGCCTGGGTGAGGGGCTGAGGGCCGTTTTCAGGCTTTCAGGCTGCCCACAGCTCCCATTGACCCAAGGTCCCAGCGAGGCTGGCTGGAATCAGGTTTCTGGGGTTTATTTATCTTCTATAATTGAAACACTGTTGCTTTGAGCTGAGGCCTAGGCAGGTGAGGAAGCCACCTGTTTGTTTCAGCTCCATGGCTTCTATAATTGAAACATTGTTACTGTGAGCAGAGGCTCAGCCAGCCTAGGCAGGCAGTTACAACGGAAGCCTACTGTTTACTCTAGCTTCGTGGTTGCTGGCCGCCATCTTGGCTGGGTTAATTTGCATACAGCTGCTCTGACCGGCTGGTGGGCGTGGCTTTGGCGTCCCGGGGATATGATTAATTTGCATATTACTCTTTTATTAGATTAGATGAGCAATAATGAATGACCTTCATTTGAAAAGAAGCTATTTGGTCCCCCTCTCCCCCCTGCCCCACATTCTGTGGTTTCAGGAAGACAACAATGTTCTCAGAGAAAGGACTTTATGGCAAACGTTGGATTCATAAAGGATAAAGCCCGACAAAAGATGAGACCTTGTGAAGGCACAGCTATCATTGACAGCAAGAGAAATATCCATGTTAGAGAGACACATCGATTGGTTGCCTCCTGCACATGCTCCAGCTGGGCCTAGGGATCAAGCCTGCAACCGTGGTACATGCCCTTGTCTGGAATCGAACCCAGGATCCTTTGGTCCGAGAGCTAACGCTCTAATCACTGAGTCAAATAGTCTAGGGGAGTCTTTGCCCTTTTATTTTTATTTATTTATTTATTTTAAAAAATATATTTATTGATTTCAGAGAGGAAGGGAGGGGGGAGAGAGAGAGATAGAAACATCAACGATGAGAGCGAATCATTGATCGGCTGCCTGCTGCATGCCCCCTTCTGGGGATCGAGCCCACAGCCTGGGCATGTGCCAAGGGAATTGAACCCAGGACCCTTCAGTCCGCAGGCCGACTCTCTATCCACTGAGCCTAATTGGCTAGGGCAGTCTTTGCCCTTTTAATACAAATCAATTTGATCATTCTTGGCTATACTGTCCCTTCTCTATTTGCACCTTTATCCATTTCTTGGGGTTACACAAGGAACCCCAAGGAATAGGTAAGGGGGGAGAATATTTTCTGTCTTGTTCTATAAGGGTTGGATGTAGGTTGTGTTCTGGTCCTTCACAGCTTTGAAGAAGCTTCCAGGGGCCAGGCATCAATGCTGCCTGGCTCACGTCCAGTTGAAGGAGGGATAGAAGCCATCCCTCTTCTTGCCTGCTCTCCCTTAGCTTGCTGCCAATCCAGGCTCCTCTCCCCAACCGCAGATCAGAGTCACCTTCTTGGTAAAGACCTAGAAACAAGTCAGCTACCTAAAGGACATTGATCCTTTCATCATTTCACTGTTATTCCCTTACCCCAATAGAATAGCTTTCCTCCTTTTCTGGACATGGCTGAATTGTGCCGAGTGTCTCTTGTAATTCCGACTATTACATGCTGGGCACGGAGCAGAGCAACTCAGCAGCTCAAGAATTTTATTTGTCTCTGATCTTTACGTTGCTCATGACCTGGGTGCTCAGCACTGTCTACATAGAACTTCAGGATGTCAGAGAGAGACTTGGAAGCGTCCTGAGAGTCTGTCTTCTTCAACACTCTCAGTTTCAGATGAGGAAACAGAAATACCAGGAGTGAAGCATCTTTCCATTATTATCACTGTTTTAGCTCCCTATGTGTGTGTATCTCTCTGTGTGTATCTCTCTCTGTGTGTGGTGTGTGTGAATGTATCAGGCTGTGTGACCAACAGAAGGAGAGAAGTAAAAGGCAGTGTGTTCCATAGAAAGCTGAGAGCAGAAAAAGAAACCGGGAACACAATAGCATTTGGAATGGAAGCAAATTCCCAGACTGTCTCTGTTGCCCTGGTCATTTGGGCCAAAGGAATGGTATTCATATCCCAAAGGGAATATCAACATGCAGGACTAGTATTAGGTGGGGGACACGTTAGAGTTTTAAGGAAGCAAAAGATTCTGGATAACTTCTGGAAACCACACGCCTAACACAGTCCTGGCACCCAGCAGGGGCTGAGTAAATGGACTCATGTGGGATTATAACAAGTAGGCATGCTCCACACTGTCAAGACAACCTTGCAAAGTGTGTGAAAACCTAAGGGGCTGCAATTTCTGCATTTGTTTTGCCAGCCCAGGTCATGAAGGCCACCCTTTCTTCTCCTGTCCCTCCTGCCTTTGAAGTTTTCCATCAGTGAAGAGAGTCTATGAGTCTACAGGCAAATCCAGATGAACTCAGGTCCACAGTCAAGACTTTCTGAGTGCTCTCTTCGTATCAATCCTTCCTGGAAAATGGAACTCAGAGGAACAGAAAGCAAAGACAGGTCTGATGTCTCATTTCCATTTAACCTTAGCAGCTAGTAGTGCCTGGTTTCCTGCAGCTCTGAGTTCTTTCAGCCCCGACCACCAAGCAAAGTTTTCATGGCACCTGCATGATTTATCCCAGCGCCTCCGACAGGGCTTTTCCTGGGTGCTTCTGAGTCTGGGAAACCTTGGGCAGAGCTTCCCTTGGGAGTGGGATGCCCCATAGCCCTCACTTCCCTCAGGAGATGTTCTGTGCTCAGGGAACATGACTCATCAGCTCCAGGAAAGTCCTGGCATGCTCCCTGCACAATGAAAGAAGATTAATGGCTCAGGAGTTGTGTTTGGTGAAGGAGAAGGACACGAGCAAGGAGAGCAAGGTTTCTGGCTGGAAACACCTGCTGCTCCATGGGGAGATCAGGCCTTGGCTAGGCAGAGTCCTACACAGATTGCAGACCAGGCAGTTTGTGCAGGGGTCTCCTGTGCTCCTCCATCTCATCGAACTTGAATCTCTTGATCTGAGTCGGGTGCTCTGGGCTTTCATGCTTCCACTGAGCTTCTCGCCTCAGCCTGTCTTCTTCAAAATGCTATTGTGGACTTGTTTCCTCTCTTTCTCATCAAATCATCAACCTTGTCTTGGCTAGCATTGGGGAGGAGAGTAGCATGTTATACCAAGCCTCCAGGAGCCAAGGGCTGTGCTATGAGGAGGTGGTGATCATTCGTTCACTCATTTTTTCCCCCAAACAGTGACTGTTAAGGTATTAATCATGAGAACCCACTGTGTACTAGATTCTGGATACAACGGCAAGCAAGTCATACCTTCTCTTTACCCGGATGGACCTTACAAGAAAGATCTGTTTGGGGGGCAGGACAGACCATTAAACAGGCAGTAATAACACCAGGTGAAAGAGGAGGGGCAGTGTGCCTTGGTGCATTCGACAGGGACATCTAATTGCTTATGGATGGAGTTAGGGCTCGTGAATTCAGAAGGGGAAATTCTGACGGGAATGGCCAGTCCTGGACTAGGATGTGCGGACCTGTGACACAGCCCCAGATTCTGCTGTAATAGGAGTGTGGCACTCCGAGGCCCCACGCTGGAGTGGGAGGGGACGGCATGCTGGGAAGGCCTGTTTGGTTGTGTGTGTGTGTGTGTGTGTGTGTGCGCGCGCGCAGTGCACATCTGGGTTTAATCAGCTGTCAAGTGGTTCATAAATACTAAAATGCCCACAGAAGATGTCTTTGGCTTACCAGTTTACAGCTGGGTGAGAGGTGCATGTGTTTTGCCACCCTGGGGCATGGCATTGAATCACAGGGGGTTTGTTTCTCAATCCAGAGATTAACTGGAAGTTGGCTTTCCAAGGGATAACATTTTTTTTCCCCCTTTGAATCAAGTGGTTCTTTTCAAACAAGTACATGGTCAGTTTTTCTCTCCTCTGACCAAGGGAACAGCTCCTCCCACGTTCCTGACAGGCCCCTCCTGTAAGTGCTCCAGAGGATTCATGGGAGGGTCTGGCTCCAGGGCCAGGGGTTGGGAGGAGGGTGGTGAGGGGAGCTGAGCTTTCAGGTGACAGGTAAGGGCCTCTGTCTTGTGTGTTTTCCCCCCAAATACCGTGTGTGTGTGCGTGTGTGTGTGTAGCTGACAGGGGCCTAATTTCCCGAGAATGTGATATTTCTCAGTTGACTTCCTGTTTGTGTTTTCTAGAGTGTGTAGAGCAAGCATGTCAAACTTGTGGCCCGTGAGCTGCATGCCTCATTTATTTGGCCCATGTTTACCTTTGAGTTTGACATGCTTGGTATTGAGGTATAATGCTGCATCCTGTAGGGATGATGAGAGGCAGAAGACTGAATTTCTGCCCTCTGGAATTGAATGATCCAGTTCAAAAAGCAGAACATACACACCTACTGTAACCTGGCAAGACTTAGAGCAAGAGTCATCCCCTGTGGAAACATACTGACCTGAGGCGAGGCCGGCAGCTTAGAAGGGGGACTGAGTTTACTGTGTAATGGGAAGTCGGAAGGTGGAACAGGGGGGTTTCTACAATGGCATCAACTGTGTGGCTTTAAAGGCTATGGAATGTGGACAGTTGGATATTAGTGATAGTAATGATGGCAACCAATTAGAGAGCCCTCACAAGTACAAGCAATCTGCTAAGCATTATACAGATATTATTAATTCAGTCTATAACAACTTCCTATTGGATACTACTGTATCTACTTAATGGACAAGAAAACTAGTTCAGAGAAATTAAGAAACATGTCCAAAGTCACACAACTAGTAAGACAGGCTCTAGGATTGGAACAGAAGTAAGTATATATCACCAAAGTCTCTATTGGTATCTTATGAGGTTGGTGGGAGTTCCCCGTGCCTCTACTGTGTTTCTGCATGAGTAGGCACTGGTGGCTCTGTTTCTCTTTGTTTGGTACTATCTTTTCAAAGATTTTTGGACAGCAAATGGTCTTGGAAGATAGCAATCATGTCTCTTTACAGAACATGAGATAGGCATGCTTGCTGCTCACTATAAAAGATTCAGGTTCCCTAAGTGTTGGGTTCCTTTCCTGTAGTGCCTTCCCTGTGTGAGCGAGTGGCCCTCTTTATGTTGTCCTGTGGCAACTGGAGATGGGGAAACCAGTGCTGAATATGCTGATGCTCAGGCTACTCACTGCACCATGAGTCATAAAGTCCTTTATCTTTGACCGAGGAGTTTTGTGTCTTCTGCCCACATCAATGAATCTGTGGTAGACTCAGTTGTTAGCTTGCAAGTAGGGCAAATCTCAGACCCTTCATAGTTCTCTTTTTTGTTTTTGTTAATCCTCACCAGAGGATATTTTTCCATTGATTGATTGACTTTTTATTTTTATTTTTTAGAGAGAGTGGAAGGGAGGAGGAGGAGGAAGGAGAGGGGGAGGGGGAGACAGGGGGAGAGAGAGAGAGAGAGAGAGAGAGAAGGAAACATTAGTGTTAAGAGAGACACATTGATTGGCTGCCTCCCACACCCACCCTGACTGTACCCTGATTGAGGCCAGGGATGGAGCCTGCAACTGAGGTACATGCCCTTGACCAGAATCACACCCTTGACCCTTTAGTCCACAGGCTGACACTCTATCCACTGAGCTAAACTGGCGAGGGCCGTAGTTCTTGACAGTGGTATGTGTGTGTGTGTGTGTGTGTGTGTGCTTGCCCATGGAAGGCTGGTGCATGGGAGTAAGGGAATGCACTGGGTAGAACTTTGCGGGTCAAACTGTGGGTGGAGGCAGGACATGGAGCCTTTGTTGTGGGTTTGCCCAGCATGGAGAGTGTGAGGGAGAAGTGAGAGGTAAAGCTGACGGAATAAATATAGATAGCTTGTGAACTTCCTGCCAACTCAAAACGTGAGCATATGAGGGAAAACCTCCAGGAACCTGGGCATGTTTATTCCATTTTGCTTGGGAATCGATTTCAGCATCGCCCACCTCCAGCCCCTGACAGCACACTCTGAGCACTTGGCTCCAAGGACACCATCAGCCCATACCCAGTCCTGCCTCCCTCAGCTGCCTCGTGGTTTGTGGACGAACCGAGGCCCTGATTTCCCCCACTTCCTGCCGGCCTGCCCAGTCCTCTGTTCCCACACAGATCCGAGCCTCAGCAGAAAGCGCTGAAGCAGCCTCAGCTCCCAGCTCCTAGTCCGGGGCTTGTGTTCAAACGTTTGCTTTGCCTGGACCACTGGTTTGTTTGAACTGTGGCTGAAGATGGCGGCCTGCCTGGCACCCTTTCCTTTGTCAACCAGCCTGTCCCTTGCCTATCTGACTCCTTTCAGCCTCTCCATCCTACTTCACAGGCCCATGGAGGCCCCAGTTATTCTCCTTACTTGCTCGGTTTGCTGATAATCTGCCAAACATCACCTGCCAGTAGCAGGATGGACCGTGACAATGATGAAGAAGCCTTCGTGTGGCTGGCCATGCAGCAGCAGGAGGGGACGGCTAGGGCTGTTTGTACGGCCTGCAGCAGTGCACAGCTTACCCCTGTGAATATGGCTTCCCGTTCCCACTCCTGATTTGTGCATGCATTCCTTCCTGCCCCTGGACCTGCTAAGGGCATGATTTTTTTTACCTCAGTGTGAAGATGCACTTGGTATATCAGTGGACTGTGATGCTGGTGTAGAAGTCATAGTGGGATCTGGAACGAGGAAAGGGAAGGTTTGAGACTGTAAGGGCGGAAGGGCGGTGCGAGAGTGCAGATGGAAGGGCGGAAGGGCGGTGCGAGAGTGAAGATCTGCCAATAGGGATGCAGAGGAAATGCCCGGCCAAGGACCTTCCCTTGACCAATCAACAGGGGCCACACGCGTTACCCCACCCACTACTTCCGGCCCTATAAATCCTTTGGTTTGCCTGAAACCGGCACTTCCTCCCCTGTCGCGCCATTGTGCGGCGGGCAAGCGGGGAGTCCAAGTTAACTTGTATAATAAAACTCTCATGTTCTTGCAACGGTTTTGGGGCTCACTCGTAGTCTTTGAGGACCACGACTTCTGGGTACAACAGAGACAAAAGTAGCCTTTGGGGCTCTGCCAGTATCTCCTTGGTCACCATTTCCATTTATGCCCGTCCTACTTC